>PVHY01002521.1:0-125081 GCA_004024945.1 Uropsilus gracilis
GCAATCAATGCCAATCTCACTGTGGTTCTTTATCAACAGCAGCCAGCCAGGACAGCCAGGTTGTTCGGAGAGAGATTGCTAAAGCTCTCAGCAATAGCTTTACTGTGCACTCACTCACCATTCAGATGGAATCTCCAGCTGACCAAGACCCTGCCTGCCTATTCTGTGAAGACCCCCAGGACTAGCGCTGTCACACTGTCAGCTTCCCAAGTTTGACAGGTCGTTGGATGCTACTCTGAAGTTTCTGGCCACAAGAAATTACGAACCAGAAGAGCAAGTTTGTGAAGTTCCTAATATAGCACCATGCACGTTTTATCCTTTATTCCTCTCTACCCACCATGAATGAAGATGCATTTACTGTCATCAATCAATTGGATTATAAACTCATTAGTAACTGTGTTCAATGATAGGAATGTGCATATAGATTATTCCTGACAGAGGCTGAGATAACAGCTGTTTGTAACCAAAGGCAACAAAAAATTCATTTCCTTTCAAAAACACATTGCAAGAATGAGTGGGCAAAAAAAAGGTCTTATCAGGAATCAGAAACCAGGAAGAGTCATCAAGTTCTCCAAACACTGGAGAAACAAAAAAGTAAGAAAAGTCAAGTAAGGGTTAAAGAAATTTGGAGGCTTAATATCCCATTAGAACTTGTCTTGCCCACTAAGCTGTAATATGATTTGGAGGCAAATTTTTGGATATCTTGTCTATCAGCATTACTGTTCACTAAGTGACCTAGAAATACCTTCTTTATATTGTTTGCATGTCTGAAAACACTGAATTATATTTTACTTCTCTGTACAAAAGTTCTGGACAAATGAAAAATTATGAGCTTGAGTTTTTTGTGTTTTCATATCAAATGGCATAATATTAAAAGAAAACAAACAGCACAGAAAGGAAGAATACTTACCCTAAGTCACAAGGAAAATAACTTAGTCCAAGAATTAAGATAACAACTCCCAGGTTTTGAGCAATTTTTATAAAACACCAATTATTGTCCTGAGCCAATTAGACTTGTCACCTCATTTCTTTCTAATGAGAACTCAGGGAAATTGAAATCAATATTCTCATTGTATGGAAAAGATATTAAACTCTTAGAGGTTGAGTAACTTAACCAATACCATTTATTCATGGATTCAAAAATATTTTCTTTTGTAAAATAAATTTTTACTGAGGTAACATTGGGTTATAACATTGTATAAATTTCGGTGTAAAGTATTGTAATTCTGCATTGTAAACACTGTAGTATATCATCACTAAAACTCTAGTTTTACTTGTCACCATCCACTTGACATTTCTTACTCATTTCAAAGCACCCCCCACCCAACCTTCACTGTGCATTTGAAGCATTGTGGCAAAGCCCTTGTGACTTGAGGTCACTAAATGAGGGAATGTGAAGAACTTGAAAGACTAGAAATGAGCAAGTTCAAGTCAGAAATTAGCTGAAAACAAGCTCTACTTTACCCAAAGATCCATGTATGTTTTCTCTTTGAAGCATTTTTTTCTATTTCTTTTTAACCAAGTAACCTGCATTGTCAGTCATTTCAGAAGTGCAAGCAAATGAAGATTCTCCGTTCTTTGAGGAGAGGAATGAAAAAAGTGCTGAGTTTACAAGTAAAAGATAGACGTGCTTCCATAATGTAGCTTGTTTGGGGGAACACTGAGGATGGAATGAATGTCTCTGCATGAGAGTCTGGTTAAGGAAAGAGATCTCAGCTCAATTAAGTGGTTGTGGGCTGACCTGGAAAAAAATCTCTACCCTGAGAAGCTGAGTTACACCAGTGAAGGGGATAGGAAAGGGTGATGCAAGTGTGTGTAACTACTCTATGGTAGTTAAAAGGGCACTTGAAGGAATTAGACTATATGGTTTTTATAGTTTAGCACTTCCTTCTGATATGTCACCTTGAACTGATACTTAGCTCTGCACTTCAGTTCATTGTTTGAAAATGGGGATTTTCAGGCTTTTTTGGTAGTTGCTGTTAGAATTAGGTGGGAGAATAATTAGGCTAATAATTATGTGGAGTTTTGTGCTCATTACACTCATTTCTTTCTTTCTAATCCAGGGCTTCTAAACCTCATCATCGTTGCTGGTTCTGCTCATTCTTTATTATGGAAAGCTGACCTATGCACTGTGGAGTGTTTAGTAGATCCTTGGTTCTATCTACTAGCTACTAGTAGCACTCCCAACCCCCAGTTATAACCCCCACACACACAGCATTTAAGGGAACAATGGTGGTTCATTGAAGCAAGGAAACAAGAATTTTGGGATGGCTGCCTTTTGACAAAAATCTCCAGGATGAGAGCAAATAACAAACAACTTAAAGCGATTTCTTTCATGTGAGAACACTCTTGACTTCCCAGATACTCCATGAAGGGGGCACAAGTATTTCATATTATTTATCTGAGATTAGGACATTCTTTGGACTGTGTTTCATCCCTAGATGGGGTTACTGGTGTCTTACAATCAGAAATACATGTTTTCATTTTCTTCTCTTTATTCCTGGTAAATAGACCTAAGCAGTTTGTTCCTTAATCCAGATCCTTCTCTTTTTGAACCTCTGAGCACTCAGCTGAGTGGGTAAGTTAGACCAAGACCTTCCCTGTAGATCTAGCTATCCACTTCCCCTCCCACTCTCTTTGCACAGTGAGAATTGAATGTGCTGCTCTCAAGATTTAAATAATAGGAAAGAAAGGAATGGCTCACTTCAGCCTTCAGCCCAAGTCCTAAAACATTTCACTGGGTTATTGGATCCTAATTCAGGCATTAAGGATGTGGTGATTTGATTTGCAATCTGCTATTATTCTTTGTGCAGTTATTTCTTATCTTCAAGGGGAAGAAGAGTTATTCTAAAGGCAAAATTCTCTCATTCTGGACTCAGAGTGAGTCCAAACTTTAGTTCTTACCTCACAAGGGAAAGATAATTATGGAACATATAATCATAACCATCCTGAATATGATGTCTGAAGGTGTGAATTTCCATTTGACAGTAGAAATATGGTCATGGATAATTCACTGAGATTTTTTTTTCTATTCTAAACTTGGGCATGTATACTAATATTTAAACAGACCTTTATAACTGATCTTTTATTTCCTTATAGTTTGACAATAACTGCCACTCACTATCATTAACACTGAACCTGTTAATTGTCAAGCTTAATACAATCACTGTTCAAAAGCAAGTATTTCCTCCAATTGGAATATCAAAGAACTGGAACCAACAAAAGTATGTGGTGCAGAAACTCTGAGATCTTCAAGAAGAATTGATAAAAAAAGGCTGGTTGATCCCAGTAAGCTTGAGCCATGGATAATGTAAATATTTACATTTAAAGAGAAATAAAATGGGTGTAATTGATTCAGTCCACAAATACGATCTGAGCACCTGCTTTGACTTGACATTGTCTTCAACATTGGAGGTGGACAAAGGAGTCAGGCACAATGAGTGCTTCTAAGGGCCCACCTGTCAGCATCATGTGTAGGAAGCAAAATAAAATAAAGGTGTGCAGGCCTCATTGGGTCTGGTTTGGAGTCTGAACACGTCCAGAAAAGGAGCTAAAGAATAGCCAGAGTCCAGAATTATCTCAACCCAAAGAGGTCACCGAGTTGGGGGTTCAGACACATACCCAGATAACTATGCTATTAACCTGAATGGTAAGGGTGTGGATGAGGTAAATCGGGAGCACAGAAAACACCGGTGTGTGGAGTTGGCCATTGAGGCAGTTTGGCATTGAGTGACAGGCAGGTTCTCCAGGCAGATGAAGCAAATGGCATTCTAGACAAAAGACTGTGCAAATCATACTGTGAGTTATCCTTTGAAAAGCAGAATGCATGTAGCAAGGCAACTTCCAATGCTGTGCTTTTAAAAACTTTTTAATTTTGTCACTTTTTATCATTATTAGTATTGTAGAATAATGGCTTTCATGAATTTTCTGTCATTGTCATATCTGGCATGGTGCCGGAAACCTCACAGACATTCATAATTGTTGAGGTGATGGCTTGGGATGTATGTGGTCTTTGTCATTATTTTTCATTTACATTTATATTTTTCTGAAATTTTGAGGACCAAGAAAATAACAACTTTGACAGAGGAGGTCACATCTGTGCCATCTCTGCAAATCACTCAACACTGCTGAAATAGCTACTTAGCATTCTGCACCAGGCGTGCCCTGCTCGGTGAGAAAAATAGACTAATCCTTCACCTCAGTAAGCATGTTTCAGCACCCAGGATTAGAGTCACTCAGGTACTTGCTCTCTCCTGTCTCATCTGGCTCTCCAAAAGGAAGGGGTAGCTCATGCTGAAACTTTTCTCCTCCTTGTGGTCCACTGAACCGGTCTCCTCCATACACTATATAGGCAGAACCCTTAAAGCCAGATGGCCTGGTAAACATTCAAGATCTAGTATCATTATTTGTTTTGCTTTCTTTTAAAAAAGTTCTATTTATATCTTAGTTAATGTCAGAAATACACTGTTGGGTAATTGTAAGGGGGTCTTGCATGTCAACCAAAGGTGTGCCCCCTGCTTTCTAACATCATTCATTATTTCCACAAATTGCTTCTCTAGTCAACTAGAAACTTCTAGATTGTAGATGTTTTTGTGATCAAGCATAAGACTCTGCAAAAGGAGTTGTGGATTTAAGATCAATGAGCAGAGTTCACCACTGCTATGCATCAGGCATCCCTTTTGAAAGCAAATCTCTCCCTTTGTCTCTTCCTTGGCATGGTTGAACTCA
This sequence comes from Uropsilus gracilis, assembly GCA_004024945.1. Lineage (NCBI taxonomy): Eukaryota > Metazoa > Chordata > Mammalia > Eulipotyphla > Talpidae > Uropsilus > Uropsilus gracilis. Next base: position 4,729 of record PVHY01002521.1, read on the forward strand.
GGCCATTGAAGTGACTGGCCTCATGTAGTAGAGTGCTTTGTGGATGTGTGTTCCCTTCGATAAGCAGACATTACTGATCTTCTAGATCTCTTTAAGCAACTCACTTTATTCCTGAGTCATTGAAATCAGGGGAACTTCACCACCCTCCACCCTTAGCATGCTTCTGTGCCCTGTAGTATCCAGTCAAGATTTATCTATGATGCTGTTAGGGCCTATAAAAGAAATTTATATGTTCCATATGTTTAGTTACAGATGGTGAAGGACATGAGAAAAAGAATGTACTTTGAATATCAGTTCTATACTTATGTTGTCTGAGTTAGAATCTTAGTGCTTCCTTTTATAAGTTTTGTGACCTCTAGTTAGTTACTTACATACTCTGTCTCTCTGCTTCCTGATTATCAAACCTCCCTATTCCGATATTAGAATTTAATATTAGAATTTGATAAATTAAAATACTCAAAGAGGATTGGATATGTACATAGCATTTAGTTGTTACTCAAATACTATTATTTAGTATTGCATGCAAAGTATTAAATGTGTGTGTGCACACAAAGATCTATATTATCCTAACTTAAAAAAATTCCAAGTCATCAACAAAGTCTCCACAAGAGAATAACAAAATTATTGGTGAGAATTAGATATTCCTTTCTCTCACATGGAGCAATTGAGACTTGCTGAGATAAAGGCTTTTACTAAGAGAGCATACTTAGTGAGGGAGTCATGGATTCATTAAAATAGGTGAAACCTTTTCTGAGATGCTCTGAATTTTCTACTTTCATCTTTGAAGAAAAAACTGAATTCATCCTTCAAAGTGCATTTATTCACAAAGTGTAAATGTCCAGTTCAATGAAGGCAGATTCATAGAACATTCAAACTTCTCTATTCCTTGCCCCTGTCTACCCCTCTGAGGCAAGTTGCTTTTTCCATATGCATTTCCTTCTCCTGTTCCTAAATCATCATTGGCATAGTTGAATTATTTACTTATCTGCTAACTCTTGCAATTCAACCAAAGACTTTAGTATCCTAGCGTCAAAAGCAAAAAAAACAGTGTTCTGAGCATGTATATTTTATAGGTTCTTAGAGAATGTTGCTCTCCCCATTCCCTCCCCACCCAATGAAAAGTGAGTCAGAGAATCCTGCAAAGAGACAAACTTCATTCTCCACAATTAACTTTTAAGCACCTTCAGGAAATGATTTTCTCAGTTCACCTCCATGCATTCCCTGTTTTGGATCACAGGGCAATCTGTTTAAATGACTAATTACAGAAATCATTAAAGGCACCAAGCAAATGTTGTCTTTGAATACCCACATCCCAAGTTTTACAAGTCCTGTTTAGTGTGACAGTGATGAAACCATACAACAGTCCAGCGCAGGCGGATGGCAAAAAAACCCACCAGGTGACCATATGTGGTTCGCTTTCCTAACTTGCAGATTTCACACTTAACGTTTGTCATTCTGTTACTGGGCACCTGTTTTAATTCTATTTTAAAATGTTAATGTATGTTGTTTAAAACGAGATCAGGAAAAAGAGAAAGATTGCGTTAAATCATCATCATTTTATCACCAAAATTATGGTAGAAAATGTTTTCTCATGGCACTGGTTCTCCATGAAGGAGAATCTATGCTTCCACTCTCAGTCTTTTAAAGGAAGAAAGGACCCATTTTGGAACAAACTGGCCCATGAGTGATTGAAGTTCACCTCTGAATCAGGGTCACTTTTGAATCACGCTGGTTATTGGCATGAAACACCAGTGGTTGGGGGGAGGTAGTGGTCACCTTGACCGTTGTGTAAAACAGACTTGTGCTTCTTCAACCATAAAGGGCAGGGAGTGATGAGAGACATGGAGCTGTTAAGCCCCTTTCAGACGTGTCTCTCAATCCCGGGGAGATGATGCATCCCTATAACTGCCCTGCATTTCCTTTCTTCAAAGGGAGACCCAGTTGCTAAAAACATAATTGACCTATTTGCAGCCATTAAAGCCCTGTGGTCATTGTACACAGCTCGGTCATCCACAAATATTGTTTCCCTAGATTTGTAGAGTTTACGAGTATTGTGGGTATTACAGAAGAATAAAGGGTACCAGCTGCACTGAAGACATTGTAAACCATGGTGAGTTAACCTGAACAATAGAATCAGGATCAGATGTGACTTTGGGGTCTCATTTGAAGTTGAACTGCCTTCTTCAAATGGGAATGAATAGGAACTTAATAACCTACTGCTGTTTCTTATCTTTTCCTTCCCTACTTTTTCAAAGAGAAAGAAATTTATTTGACTTATTCATGGGATTTATTAATAAGAATTTATGTTATTGTCCAACTTTGTCTCTGACATGGCAGAAGTCTGCAATCAGAAAAATATGAGTTTCCTGTGTTGACATTTCTTTAGAGCAATATTTTCTATGAATAATTAATAGCCTAGAAAGATGAAGCCTCTATTCTGGCTTTTACTTTCTCATAGAGTTCAGCACCTTGTGTGAATTTGGATGGGGAAAGGACAGTTCAAGTTTCCCTGGCTCAGTAAGCTCTGAATTCATAAACAAGAAGCAGATTCTCTTTCCATTTGATCTCCAATCCTTTCTAAATTTTTGAGAATCTTAGATGAAATCATCTTTAATGTTGACTAAGGGAAAAATTCTGAGGTACCATGATTAAGTACAGCTAATAAGGACATTCACATTTACTTCCTCTTCCTTCTCTCTCCTCCTTTCTTCTCCTCTTCCTCAATAGGTTTCAAACACACTAGAATTTACCTATGACTAATTCTTGTCAGTATGGCTAACAAGTTGCATAATAGTAGAGATACTTTATAGATTTTTAAAGTTTTATTTATTTAAATATCCTTGTTTATTTTTTCACAAGGTAGTATTTAATATATACATTTTGAAGAAAAATGCTAGTCTCCTATCTTGAGGCTTTTTGGCTCATTTTTGCTAATATTTATCAACTATATATCATGCCCAGGGTCAGGAAGCACAATATTTTTCTATATATATTTTTATTAATCTGACTGACTTATTTATATCAAGGTTTGAGAAATATCTATAAATAACTAAATTGGAGGCCTTGAAAAAAGTCCTAATACTCATATGCTAGACATTAACTTTGGAACATAAACACACCTGCATGGCTTTTCCCTCAAAAATATATTTCATAAAGATACGCTGAAATGCAATCAAATCATTTCCTGATGAAATTTTGCTGCATGTTCTAAGACTTTGCAAGGTATTTCAATTCACTTCTTTTCTCCAATTACTGAAAGGCCAATGCCTCTCATTGTACAATAACAAACATTAGACAATGACCTGAGGGTTAGATAGATTTGGAATGTTAGTGCTAAAACAGATAAAAATACAATATTTATGAATAAATTTAGCCACATACGTAAAAATCTGTACACTGAAACTCTAGGCATTGATGGAAGGAATGTAAAAAGAATAAATGAAAAGATACCATATGTTCATAGATTGGAAGAACTGATATTGTTAAAAGTTATCCATCAATTCAATGAAATCCCTAGCAAAGCTCCAAACACATTTTTTACATACTCACACACACACACACAAAAAAAAAAAAAAAAAAAAAAATCTAAAATTCCCAGGGTGTCACAGAAGATCCTGAAAAGCCAAGGCAATCTTGACAAAGAACAAAGCTATAAACCCCAGGCTTCTTGATTTCAAAAACACGTAACACAAATGTGATATAAGATGATACACTAGCAGCATCTCTTCCTCCATAGACACAGCAAACCAGCAATTGTGAGGAAACAATTGTTCTTGGAAGAGAACTGAGGACTCAATGATCAGTGTCTCCACAGGAGCTGAGGTAGAGACCATTGGAGAGAGAAGGAAAGTTGAGAAACAGTCTGGCCAGGGAAGATGCTAGGCACTAATAGTATCACCTGCCCCTTCCTATCCAGACTCCCAGAACCCCCTGGGTTTCTGGTCCACTGCAGATGGGTTCGTGTTTCATAGCATAAAGAACACTGACTCCTGGGCCGGCAGGGAGCAGACTCATCTGACTTATCTAGGGCTATGGGTGACTTGCTGGCAGGAAGCAACAATGCGGTCCCCGTCTGGGCTTTGAAGGCATCTGAACAACTTACTAATGAGAGAGTCTATTTGCAGCTTCCCTTGGTGCCTCCTACAGCTCAAACCCACAACGCCATAGACATTTTGTTTGTACCTGAGCCTCAGGGAAAAGGCATCTGTAAAACCTGTTCAGGTCAGCGCTAGGCAGATGAAAGGGCCAGTTGGAGTTTGGGGCTTCCGGGAGAGCACCGCTAGGTTTCTACCTTGGCCTGCCTTGACAACATGTGCATCCATCCCTTGGTTCAAGTGGCTGCAGAACCAAGGGAAGCTTAAACACTTGGCAAGCCACATCAGTGGCCTCCCTACTCCCTCTCCCCGCCCCCATGCTCCCTGTCCTCACGTTTCCTGTCAGCTGGGTTCCTGTTGGCTGGGTTCACCACCACATGCTGGCTTTTGAGTGCCAGTAATCCTGATTGCTGATGAGTCTTTCACCAACACATCAGCAGAAAGCACACCACTTATGACCGATATCCTAGGTCAATATACCTTGTAACCTGTATTTCTAACACAAGACTGTGCAGAAGAACTGGGGAGGTAGTAATCGAGCTTTATTTATCCAGATAAAAAGTACAGAACAGAATGAGAAGGCAGGAAAATTTACCACAAAGGATGATGAACCTGGGGTTCTCCCATTCCCTTAACACCCATGAACCATCTTAATCTTCTGTGCTCTCCCCTCCTCTCTCTATGGTTCGGTTCTGTTGGTTGTTTCTATTTTTTCTTATTCGTTTGTTTTTTCCTATTTCCTTCATATAATTGAGATCATCCCATATTTCTCTTTTTCTTTCTGGCTTATTTCTGCTAATATGAGTCCTTCTTGCTCCATTCAGGTTGCTGCAAATGACATATGTTTGTCCTCCTTGGTTGATGCATAATATTCCATCATGTACATAGAGCACATTTTTTTCCCCAGTCATTCATCAGTTTTGGGGCATTTGGGTTGTTTCCATATCTTGGCAATTGTTAACAGAGCGCCACCTAAGAAAAATTCCTAATGCAACAGACAGAATTAGCAAAACTACCATGAGAAAACTTCAGAGAAGTCTTATGAGATTTACTGAAATGAGGAGAGCAATACATGAACAAAATAAGGACAAAGGGAGTATCAAAAAGCTCTAAAGAGGCGTCACAAAAGCTGGGCATGGTGGCACATGCCTGTAAACGGCAGCCTAGGGCACCACAGCCGCGGCCAGGGATCCCGGTTCGAATCCAGCCAGGGCCACATAGCAAGACTTAGTTCTGAAAAAATATAGCTGGGTGTGGTGGTGCATGCCTGTAATCCCAGCTACCTGGGAAGCTGAGACAGGATTGCTTGAGTCTATGGTGCCCCAGGAAACATGAGCCTGCAGTTCCACAGTTAAAAATAGCAAGACCTAGTCTAAAAAAAAAAAAAAAAAAAAAAAAAAAAAAAAAAAAAAAAAAAAAAAAAAAAAAAAAAAAAAAAAAAAAAAAAAAAAAGATGTCACAGAGCTAAAGGATGCAATTGCTGAGTTAAAAAAATACAAGGGAGAGACACTAAAATGGATTCTATGAGACAGAAGATGGAATAAGTGAGATGGAAGATAGGGTATTAGAAAGTATCTAAAAAGACCAACAAAATGAAAAAAAGGATTTTTGAAAATGCAGACAATTTAGGAGACTTATGGGATAGGGATAATACCAAGAGCAGCAGTGTTCACGTCATAGGAGTTCCAGTGGAGAAGAAAGGGACAAAAATCCTATTTGAAGAAAGAATAGCCGGGCACTTTCCCAAACTAGAAGGGAACATCCAGGTACAGAAAACTCAAAGAGATGTAAACAGAATAGACTCAAACAAATGCATATCAAGGCACATTATAAATAAAATGACAGAAACTAAAACAGAGAGAATCCTAAAAGTAGTTAGAAAAAAAGGGTCACACAAAGGGAGCCCCCATATAATCACTAGTGGATTTAGCAGAAACATTACTGGCCAGAAGAAAGTGGCATGATGCATTCAACTAAATATATAACTACTGTATGATCTAGAATCCCACCTCTGTGCATATTATAACCGCAGAAAATGAAGTAAACAACTTATATCTACACTACCATATTTATTGGAGCATTATTTTAAAAGCTAAGACATGAGAGTAACTTATATGTTCTTTGACACATAAAAGGCTAAAGAAAGTTACATTTATAGATTTGAAAAAAGAAATAGAGCTGGGAAAGGTTAGAGGTGGAGTAAGTTTGTGGGGGTGGGGCAGGATTGGGAATTTATTATTAGAAAAGTTGACTTAGCTAAAAAGTGAAGATGCCAAATAGGCAGTGAGAATCTACAGCTGAAGGGGAAATCTGGGCTGCTATTAAAAAAGCAGTACATCTTATCTGCTCCACAGTCATGAGGAATCCTTGTTGAGGAGGACGCTGCCATTTTGAAATTGTTCTATTTGGAGCATCAAGTCTCTGCAGTAACGAAAAAAAAAAGAGAGAGAGAGAATAGAGAGTCATGTGAACTTCATCACTCACATTGCTTTTAAGCTGACACATTTCACTCTGTTCAGGATCCATTAGTCATATGATTAACTACGAAGCCTCAACACTGTGGGGTTATGAAGGGAGGCTGAGAAAAATAGGGAATTATGATATAGGGAAGGACTATGGGACTCTCACTCAAAGAAAGAGAGAAGTGGCTGGGAACAGTGGTGCACGGCTTTAATTCCAGCCTAGAAAGGGAGGCTGAGACTAGGAATCACTTGAGTCCGTGTGTTTGAGACCTGCCTGGTCTCGAACAACATAGCGAGACCTAGTCTCAAAAAATAACTGGGTGTGGTGGCGCATGCCTGTAATCCCAGCTACCTGGGAGGCTGAGGTTGGGGATCGCTTGAGTTCGTGGTACCCTGGGCAACGAGAGTCTGCGGTCCCCTGGGCAACATAGAAAAAGGAGAGAATTGCTGGAGTGGTGTGCATGGTAAGCAGAAAGGGAGGCTTCTAGTGAACGAGAGTGAGACTGTCTCTAGATGGAGACATGGGTGATTTAGCTACAAAAAAAGAAAATCTGCAATAGCCATTCTGCTGGTTCGTGGGCATATGTGGCGGAGGCAATCTGGAATTCCCTTCTGATTGCTTCATTTTCAAAGTGAGGTAGAAAGCAAGATCATCAACCGAATGTGACATTGCAGAAGGAAATACTGGGAATTTGCACCACAGAGAAGGTGAAATAGTCCAGCTAACAGAGTGGCTAGTGAAAGGCCAATGATGAAAAGATGATTGCCTCGCGGTGCCAGTTATTATGTCGCCTCTCAGCACCCAGCGCTCTCATTTCAACTTGCTTCATGATACCGGGTTAGGGACTGGATAGTTTCTCCTTTGCTAGTTTCTCACTACTAGGAGACCCTAGAGGGAAGCTACGGGGAGGAAAAGAGAAGTTTCTTCTTGTTTGGTTTCCTGTTTGATCCTCTGCTTTGCTGTGGCAGTGGTTGTTCCTTCCTGCAGCTGCAGCAGCATTTACTGTTAGGGCTTATCCAGCATTCTTAGAACCAGCCTCATCGCAGCATCTCAGAGCAAAGCACCAGCTTGCAGCCTTCTCTTTCCCTAGGTCTAGACTCCAGCTGCACCGCGGCCTCTCCAGGCTAATTTGCTAGCATCCACTCCTCAATGCCTCCACCTCAGGGGATAGGATTTTTAACTCCATGGGGGTTATTTCTCTAAGCTTCTGAGTTCGACTCATTTCCTAAGCCCTAGGAGTGTTAACTGTATCCTGCAATTCTTTGATATTTTAGTATTCTCTTTTGACCTTTCAATTCTTTAAACCCTAGTTGAAACATGTATATGAAATATGGAAATAGCCAACGTGGTCTCCTTGATGGAGTGACTGTCTGGTCAAGAGGAAGTAATTCAACCTGCCTAAGACTTAATCTATCACTTTTTGTTTGTTTGTTTTTTATTTTTTGGAGACTAGGACTCACTATGTTGCCCCGGGGTACCACGGACTCAAACGATCCCCAGCTTCAGTCTCCCAGGTGGCTGGGATTCCAGGGACTCGCCATGGCACCTGGCTGCTTTTTTGAGAGCAGGTCTCACTATGTTGCTGGGGTAGTCTGGAACCCGTGAAATCAAGTAAGCCCAGGCCTCTGGCCTCCCAGCGCTTGGACAACAGGCACGTGCCACCATGCTTATCAATCACTGTTAAGTGAATTAATAATATCCTCTTTGGGGGGGGTGTCATAAGGATTAAATGAGAAACTACAGGTAGCGCATTTAGCATTTAGCACAATGCACCCCTCAGAGTAAATTTCAGTGACTTCGAACTGTATCATCTTTTTCAATTTTGGGAATCTGCTCAGACGCACCTTCATTCTAAGCCAAAGTCAATTGTTTCCTCTGCAGTTCTCCTTTTTCAGCCAGTTTCTGTCTGTGCTTTTCACTTGGTTATTTTGTACTGTGTCTATCCGTTCACATGTTTCCCGCACTGTTTATCTTCTAAAAACAATACTTTAACACATAGGCTAGGACAGAACAGTAGTCAAGGATTTACCTAATCTGCTGCAACAGACTCTTATCCCACAACCCTTGCCTGTCATTCATAGGATAATCAGGAATTTTCATTCTTTCATATGTTTTGTTATAAACACTAGATACCCATGTTTAATTTAATTTCTAGTTTTCATGTAACATTGGTCATGTTGTATATGATTGTTCTCCTTAGGTATGGCCCTCCCCTCATTATTTAACCCCTGTGCCACCCCCCCACTCCCCCTTTCCACATTCTTCCCGTTGCTCCAACTCCTCTCTTGCTGCAAGTCACTGGTTGATGCTTGACCCACTGGTATCTTTTTTCTAGAGTAATGGACTCTTTCCTAGGTGAGGGCCTATGCTCCTGAAATGCAGCAGACCAGGATGCTTGGATCTTCAGGAGTAGTTGTGGGGGTGGTAGCTACGCTGAGCACGTTAGGAACCTCTCACAGGGCAGGTGTATGATACGGTTCTCCAAGCTTCTCTACTGTGGTGCTTTCTCTGGTGGAGGAGACAGTCTCCTTTTCTCCAAACCCATGTGTTCACTAGATACCTGTGTTTAAATTCTAGTTTGGGGTTCATTCAGCCCCTGTTTCTATTCCAGCACATTTTTCTAGCTGCTTTGGCAGATTTTCATTTCTCACAACAGAATGGAGACACTGTCACTTATATCCTAGTGTAAGCATTATATATAAGGACAGACACTATCAGCCTGGATGCTTACCTACAACACAAGCTTTTCAGAGGAGGCCATTCTTGTTTTCATAGGAGGCTTTTGTTCCTTGGTCCTTTCACCCTACTGAAATATCCTTATTTTTCTCTTCTCCTTAAGAATGCTTATTCATTCTCTAAGTCTTGCCATAGATCAACTCTATCTGAAGTTTTTCTGACTTCCATTCTCGGAAGAGTTAGTTCTTCCATCTTGTTTGCTTCCTCAACATTTGATAGCTCCCTCTGGCATTCTGCAAAAGAAAACTTGACTTTGCTATTTATATTTTGAGTCCTTCAAAAGCCTTAATCTTTCTCTTATGTAGCTTCTTATCCTCCCCTATCACTCATCACTATGCTTGGCACCTAAATAATCCAGGATGGTTTTTTTAATGAATACTATTGAAAAATATAAATATTTAAAATTAAGGCATGTCCCTTTTAAGAATATAGTGCACAAACAGAAGACAGAAATAGGTGGCCAAAAGTAAATGGACAAATGATCAATTCAATTGCCTTATTCATGGCTGACTCTGAAACTCTGTTTTCCCACCAGTAAGGTAGGAATAAGAAGTCTAGTTCTTTTTTTATTGTAATGGAGATCAAATGGCAAGTATTTTGTGAACTGCAAACAATCAAATTATCACAGTGATGACTACCACTAACTGCAGTGATTACTACATGACACTAGTGTACAATTGTTGAAATTGTGCAATAGATTACTACTTTGCACAAAAGCTAATGATCCCATCTCCCCTTCTTCAACCTTTAACGTCTTAAACACACTCATATGCACACTATTTGTCTGTCTGAATTGTAATCAATTGCTTATTTGGGTCCTTCCTGTAATACCACTTGACCATGAGGTTTTGAAGCAAATACCATGTAGCTAAGGTTGGAAATACCGGTCTGTGGCAGCTTGGGAAATAATTCTTTTGTAGCAACTGTTGTGGTTCGTTCTGCAAGCATTGATCCAGCAGCTTTTACGTGCCTGATGCTGTATCTGGGGAACTTAAAGCAATTCAACAGAAAATGAGACAGTGAGTTTGATCTCCAGGTCCTGCCTTCCCCCATCCCCAGTTCTTATAGTACAGGGTTCTAGTAGACAGGGCTTGCTTCCCTTGTGGACACTTAATAGACACACACTTCTCTAAATGCCATCCATTTAGCTGGCTGAAGTGAGTAACAAAGAAAAGAAATACAGGTATATTTTGTGCCTTGGAATTTTAATAATTTTACCACTAATAATATGTTGACAGAAACATTTTTTTTACTAATGTTACATGAGAATTCAGGATCACCTTGACCTTCAAGCAGTTTTTGGAGGTGAAGAATAGGGTGGTTCTAGAAGGTGTGGTCAGCCTGAAAATAGAAAAAGAAACTCCCCTCTTTTCCTAACAAAGTAAATTTCTCTGCATCTATTTGTAGATGAGAGATTATGAGAGTAGCAAAGTCAAAAACCCCCAAATGTGTTCAGGCCTCTGAAAGCGAGGGTTTGGCAGTGGTGCTTATTCAAATTAGGGTTTTGCTTTAATATAAAGGAGAAGTCTGTGTTTGCCAGTGGATCAATCTAGCTGACAAGAATGAGATGAGGCAGAAGAAAAATCTGCAGCCTGATTGATGTGAGCTCCCATATATCACATGCTGCTTTAGGAAGAATTAGCATCTTAGACAAGAGGACTTAGAGAATTTTAATGTTAAGTTGATTAGAAGCCCAATAACTTGGTTAAGTTAGAAGTTCCACAGGTTCTCTGGGAGCCCTGACTATACTGGTCCAGATGGTTACTTTTCACTGTGCTGTTCTCAGCCAAACATCCAGCCAACACTAAGCTCCCAGCTCAACTCAGAGCAAAAGAGGTTACTCCAGTTCCTTCTATGCCCCCACAACTCAGTGCTCTCTGAATATCAAACAATCAAAACAACAGTACCAGTCCAAACTTGGCACATGACTTCAAATTTCTTGGAAAGGGCACAGGAGGCACAGAACCTTTAGCTCGAGGGCAAGAATAAAGTCCAACCTTTACCTTATTATGCATGATAATCATTACAGTGACATTATTGATAGAATGTCTATAATAGAATATCAATAAGAGTAATAATGACTGAAGATAACAGAGACTGGGATGAGAAATTAATTACACATTCTAATTTTTGTGTGCTCTGATAAACATTCTGAGGCAACAGAGGGAAAATAGCTCAGAGAAATTAAAAGACTTGATCTTAGTTGACACATAATAAAACTAAGTCAAGTCCAGGTTGGTGTCATTCTAGAATATTGCCCTAAAACTTTATTCTGTAATCCTCCCCTACATCATATCTCACTGTGGCCACATGAAGAGCATGAAAAATGACTGTAGGGGTAAAAGAGAGACTCAATTCCCTCACTGGCACCAAGGGAGAAAAATTGCTTGCAGTAGATAAGGGGATGGGAAGGTGCACAGATTAGACAAGAAGGCAAAGTCAAGTACCCCTTTTGCACAGAAAGCTCCCCTTTCTGTCTCCTGAGCCCAACCACCCCAAGAGGTCATAAATTTTGCCTCATTTGAGAAAGTCAATTATGCTAATAATAATGGTGATGCTGATGCCCTTATAAACTTCAGAAACATTTTTCCCAACTCTTGAAAAAGGCTCAGGCTATTATCAAGATTCATTAGCTGTAGAATTGCTTGTTTGTTTGTTTTATTTTAGACTCCTCAATTTTCTTACTGTAATTGAATCACAATGCTTTTAACATCAAATTGAAAAAAGAAATAGAATGATAGTTTTAAATTCATAGCTATTCTGATGAGGACAAAGGAAATGGTAACTTTTATGAAGTGGGTAGATTTGAAATGGGGTGGAGAATGATAGGAATGAACTTTTCCAGATAAAGAAGAAAAAAATCATATTACAGTATCACATTAAAAATGGTCAGCAAGCACTGCTCAAATTACCTTCAAATTTTCAATATAATCCATTTTTTGACTTTCATAAACCTAAGTTTGAAAATGAGGCTTGCAAGAATAGGTTTACAAAAACACACATAGTTTATAATTTTTAAAAAAAGAACGATGCATAATTTAATCTAATATACATATTTTTCCTGTAACACAAGTTTTAGTGTATAGTCTTCCATTTCATGAATGCGTCATAATGTGCTAAATTAATTCTCTATTGAACATTTAATTTATTTCCAGGGTAGTGACATTTTGATTTTATTTATTTTAATTTTTTTCTAAATTCTTCTAAATTCTTACATAAGCAAATATAGGTAAATGGTTACTGGTATGCCTTCCCTCCTCCACCCCTACCCCCTTGTGCTCATTCAGTCTCCACTCTCATTGTTCTTTTTTGATTTATGTTGGGTTCATTGGTCTTTTGGTCTCTTTCTGTGGCTGTGTCTATTTGTCGGATGAGGGACTGTGTTCCAGGGCCATGGCACACATGGCTTGATGGTTTGTAGTCCTTAGCTTTGTATTGGGCAGCCAGTCCATGTTCATTTGGGGTCATCAGTATCTTCTAGTTGCTGGCTCCAGTATGATCTCCTTGCCATTCCGCTATCTCTGCACCTCATTTCTCTGACCTCTGGCTTTGGGGATCCTTTCCCCCAGCATTAGCTGTAGAATTGTTACCAAAACCTTCACTTGCTATGTCCTGGATACATTGAATGTCCTACATTGTTCTAAACTGGCCTCATTTCTTTCTACTAGAAGTAGATACACTTCAGTAGTTGCTGAAGAAATAAAGTAGTTACTGAAGAAATAAACACTGGTGTGGCTTTATTTGAGCATACCAACATCTCACATCTTTTTTAGGTTAACTGGTAAAACAAAGAGAATGGAGGATGTGAAAGCTTTCATTACTCTATTTTAAGTTATCCTAGGATGGAGATACAATCCACTGATTGCAGAACTTACACAAGGCTTGTGACATTAGCTTAAGTGTACAAGAAGACATATTGGAGGAGACGGAGGAAGGAAAGTCTTATAGAAGATAGATCTAGAAGCAGCAGCTGAGATTTGTATTTCCAACCAAGATGGAGTAATAGAGACTGGGTTTACCGTCTTACTGAAACAGTAAAGCATGGATGAAGTCTATTAAATAATGGCTCTCAGAACACCATGTAATAAAGAACAGTTATCCCTGAGGGAGAGGGAATAAAAAGGTGAACCCCATGATTTTCCTAGCTGATTTTAACATCCAGTCAGAGTTGGAAAAATCACTATCAGTATGTATGGTGAGACTAGGTAAATGGAGGAGGGAGAGAGGAATAATTGAAACACTCATATACGCACATAATTTTTTTTTGGAGGGATGGGTAGATGTTAGAGTTTGCATTTGTATTGTGAATGTTACTTATTTAAAAATAAACTTTGAGAAAATCATCTTCAACATATCAAAAAGTTTATTTAAACCATACCTACTCTCAGGTGGTTATTTCAATTATAGGTGAGATATAGGGAAACCTAACAAAAGGTCAAAAGATTTGGGGGTAATGGGTGGAAGGCAAAACCTGCAAGCTGACCATAGATCTGAAACAACCAGCCAGGGAAGGGGAGGGAGAAAGATCAAAACAAGGAAAGTACAACATAAGAAATATGGTGAAGTTTCACAGATGATGAGATGGTAGGAAATATGATAGAGCTATGCCTATGAGGTAGCCATTTTTGTACAAAAATGGTCAATGTAAGAAAAAGAATACACTTACTACAGAATTACACATCTGTAGTTTCTGGCTTTCACATACAAAAATATACAAAGCTAATTTTTTTGGGCTATATTTCATTTGTTTCTCATACTCAGAAATTGGGTGGTGGGTGAATTTTATCTAGAATTTCAGAAAAGGTACTTTTGCATATTGGGGCAATTATCACCGCTCTATTGTACAAGTCATTTGGGAGAAACAAATACTCAATACTTTCAGTACTTTCTAGTTATCATTAATGGTTGGGTCTAGTTGTAAAATGATTCACAACCACTCAAGAGCCCAAGATCTGGGTTTGACCTTGTGCATATCACTTTAAATTTATTAGACAAAGAGAGCAGCAGCAGAGTACAGGCTTGGTGGATATACAGTGAGAGAGGAAAATGTTCACTAGGAAGATCTTATTAATCCAAGGTTTGCCTTGTGATGGAAATGCGGGGAAGGCATATGACAGCTTAATGGAAGGGGCTGAAATATGGACTGCTTCCCATTTTTGCCTCTTAAGTGCAAAATGTCTAATAGGTGCAGAGCTACTTCTGCCGGTGACATTCACATTTGTCAGGAGGCCTCCTCTAGCTATAAGCACCCAAGGCTGATAGATGATGAGTGATTTCTTCTTGAAATCATAGTCTGCTCTCATATCTGACTGAAGAAATATATGTGGAGCACACTTATCCATCCTCTCTACTCTGGAGTTCAGAGCTAATCATCAGAGGCAGTATCAGGGAACAGTTCACCTGTGTTCTAGAACCAAACTGTTGTGAACCCCATTTCAACATTTTGCTGCATGCCTGACATCATGGCTGAAATTTTTCAAGGCTGAGCTTTCCCATTGGTATATGAGGGATGGTCAGTTGTCCATCTGGTAGGGTTGTAGAATGTCAAAAAAAATCCTGCTTTCTTATCAGTACGTCATAACCCCACAAAAAACCCTTCATGTCATCTCTCAGTGTCCATAGAATAAAACCTGAAATAAAAACTAAGGGTGATAGTATTCCAAGGTCCATCTGTCAGCTCATGTGACATCCCTCTTCCTTCTGTTCTTCCACCTGCATTTCCTTTCATCAGAACTTCTAACTCTCTCCTCAGAGACTTTGTATATTTTATTTCTTTGCCTGGAAGATTCTCACTTTCTTCCTTGTAGAACAAGGACTAAATTCTCATTCAAGTCTTAATTTAAATCACATCAAGCTGGCCTGAATAGATCCCCTATAGACTCCATATATTCTGGATGTCTCCCTTATAGTGGTAATCACATTTATAATACAGCCTTTTCATGTACTTTTGAATGTTTTCCCTACCTTGTATTGACTACAGCTATATGTCCAATAATGAACATAGTATCCATTATTTAATGGAGACTCTAGAAATGTTGACTGAATAAATGAAGGTAAGCCTACTATGGGCTGGACTAGTATCATTTGCTACACAACAATAAAAAACTCTCCATTTATCAACATGCATCTGCTAGCATAAGTATTAGAGAAAGCTTTGAAGCTGACAGATTTATGAGATAATTATGGTGATGGTTTCACAGGCATACACTTAACTCCAAACTCATCAAGTTGTATCCATTAAAAATGTACAACGATTTGTACATCAACCATAACTTAATGAACTGTTTTTTTTTAAATCCACTACAACACTTCTAGCATAGATTTTATAGATCCTCAGAGCAGCTTATGTACCTGTCACCCTGTTAGATCTTATAATCCTTAAAGACAGAAGCCAGTGGCTGAAATATATTGTATCTAACATAAAGTCTGCAGAAATTAATTAAAAATGATAAAATGACTGTTATCTGATGTTCTATACAATCACCTGACTTGGTAAAAAAACAATCACTATTGCAAATGCACATATTATGTATGACCTAACCTAGAAGTAGACATTTTCAGGCTGCTGATAATGCCCGAGGCTATTCACCTCACCTCTCTGTCACATTTCAATAAGCAGCAATGCCTGCTGCTGTATGTCACCTGTCACTTTGTTCTGTCCCTTTGCCCTTAGAGCTGTCAAACTGTTTTCCGCACAGTCAGCATACCTCTCATGTTGCCACATATTCCTGTATGTCTTTCTGTTGAGGTGAGGTCAAGGCAGCATTATACTTCTTCCAGTTGGGTGCTTAGTTCTCCTTTATCAGTGACTCACCTTGCCCTGCATTTTTGTTTCCTTGAGTCATTAAACAACTGTAGGTTCATCTTGGTCTATGAACTTCAACCTAACTTTGAGCAACATTCAAGTTAGTATTTCAGTGTCTGTAGCAAAAACATAGAGAATAGTTACAAACATAACAATGAAATAAGATGGGCCTGGGTTCAGTTTTGCCTTGCTACCTATTAGCTGTGTAGTTTTGAGAAGTCTGAGTTAGTTTCTTCATCAGAGAGCAACCCAAGAAAAACATGGTAATACTGTCATGAGGATCAAGTGAGGTAATGTATATAAAGTAATAAACATGGTGACTATTTTATTACAACTGCTGTTGCTGCTAGTGGTATTATTGCTACTGCTGCTGCTATTAGTTTTTTCAGGTTAACTCTGGATTTAGTTTTACCTGAGTGCCATATGAAAGATGTCCCGAGACCATTATCCTCCAGTTAAAAATGCCTTAAAATTTCCGAATAGGTATTAGGGAAGATTTCAGGTAATTCTTCAGAATCTTCATGTCCTGTCCATGGAAATGCTGTGGTTCAAATGATGTTGAAGGGAAGAAGGGAAGATGAAAAGAGAGGACAGATGAAAGACTTGTAAATTGAAAGTTATAGTTGAGAATCACAAAGAAGCCCTTGCTATCTATTTTGCAAATTAGTTTGCTTTTTAAATTCCAAATAGCTCAGTTGTGCCAACTAGCAAGTCAGCAGGAAGCAAGACTAGTGTTTCTTATGTATATTGCATGTTCATAGTAATTCATCTTGTCAAACATTTTAACACACATCATACAATATATCCTTATACACAAATGTATAGGTTTCTCTTTGGTGTTTGTATTTCATAGTTTGTTAATCCTAGATAACTTTGTCCAGAGCTATTTGGGGGTGTCAGAGAACAATAGCAAAGTGACCTTTAGAGGAGACAGTTAACCCTGCCTTCCTGCAATCCCTTCCCTCTCACTCTCAAATGAAAGATCTTCCTGATTGGGTAAACTTAAGAAGTATTTTGACATAGTCAAATGAACTAATGAGGGTGTTTCTGCCTTGTGAAATTTCAAGATCATATACATGCTATTTAACTTAGATGGCTTATTTGAAGTTTTAATCCTCTCAATTTGGTGTGAGTTTGATAATAAAGCAGTCCAAATCACAAACGCTAGAGCAAAAAAACAAACAAAAAACCAACCCCGAGAGAAGTCTCAATCCGACAGAGCTGCAGACTATGCATGATGAGATGTTTAAGATAATTGTTATAAGCATTCTTGTTCAGAAAAGGCAATGAATGGCTAAAATAGGAGCACAACAAAAATTAAGAGAATATGCAATTGTAGTAAATAGAAGTGATGAGTCTCAAAAATATGATAACTGAATTAAAAATATAAAATACAGGACCTCAACAGTAGGCAAGTGTAAATACTGGAGAGAATTGGTAATTTGAAAGCACAGTGTTGGAAAACACAAACACACAAATAGAACAAAGAAAAAGAATTTCAAAAATGAAAATAGAGTAGAAAGTCTTTGAGATCACCTACAGAGGAACAATGCTGGTGTCATAAAGGGTCTCGGAGTGAAAAAGAAAAGTCTAGAAAATTTACTAGAAGAAATAATTGATGAGAACCATCTCAATCTGGGAAAAGGACCAGATACCCTGTTCCCAGAAGCCCAATGAGTTCCAAGGAAACTAATACCAAACTAGTATACTTCAAAGAAATTTGTAATTAACTGTTGGAAAGTCAATGAGGACAGAATACCAAAACTGACAAGAGTATGAAAAGTAACCTATAAAAAAAAAACCTTGTTAGACTGCCTGTGGACTTTTCAGTGGAAATATTACAGGGAGGGAGAGAATGGTAGGAGATACTGAGATACTGAAGTCCTTAAAGTAAACAAATTTCCAACCTAGAATACCTCATCCTGTAAGACTATTATTAAAACAGGTGAGGCTATAAGAAAGGAGGAATGGTATTAGACATGAAAGAGGAGAAATGACCACAGAAGATACAGAAATACAAAGGGTCATAAGATAGTACAATGAAAAACTGCCAAATAAATTCATATATATGTAAAATATATGTGTTTGAAAGAGAAGATTGGGGAACAAATGAAGTGTCAACAAATCAGATTGTGCTATTTCTTTAAATCATGAGACTAGGCTTGTTTAAATGCAATATGAATTGAAAGTCTTCATTCTCTACGACTTTTATAAATGGATCACTTGAAGAAACATTATCTCTTATACTTCATCTTGTGACCCGAAGTGTTGACTATGATTTATTTGATGTGTATTTCTGTCTACTCTATAAAATCTGACATTCTCAAAAATGTTAATGCTGGCTCATGTCAGGCCATGAGCGTCTAATGGGGAAACCAGTGCATGTTTAAAGAAATGTTTAGTCATCTATGATTCTGCTGACTCAGAAGTTAAGTTCTTAGTAGTCAGAGGTATCTTATGCAGTGCTTAATCCAACAAAATGGATTAGACATGAAGAGATGATTTTTTCTCATATAATAATCTTCCCCCAAACAAGAAGTATACCAGTTATAAAATAAACACCTGAAGAGACTGTTTCTTCATTATAAATTCAGAAAAGAATGAATTTAAAACCATTTCAGCCACTCAAGATCAGAAAACAGAAGGTGCTATGTATTGGATAAGGGCTACTGTGGCCTGAACCTGTTCTGACTGCTAATAATCCTGGTGCAAGTTTTAAAAAGTTCACATCTTCACTAAACCATGGAGTTTCAAGCTCTCCACCTGGTCTCGTCTCTTGCATCCCGTCTGGGGTTAAGAAGAGATGCGATTTTTCCACTTCTCACCTATGATGAAGTGATAGATCCTGTGGCTATAAGGTCTACTCTCTGTCCATTTCTTCCATTGGGCTTACCGGACTTCAGGACCTTGAGCTATTTATGACTATTAAGACTCTGCATTCTCAACCTCGGCAGCATCCGTGGATTGATGTTTAGAAGTTTGCAGCACAGCAAATATGACTTCTGCTGTCTTTGCTCTTTTAACATCAGGCAAAGACAACATGTTTCAGAGCAGATGGTGTCAGTTTAATCATTGGCACCTAATGTAGCATGAACACTAGTGTTGACCCAAGGTACATTATTGGTAATTTCTGAGGTTTTTGCTTTGGAAAGGAGTTTGGAGGAAAAAAATATTTATATTAGCATGAAAATCTGATCTAAGATTTTTATTTTTTCTAAACTGGCATCAAATATATATGTATATGTCACAAGTTTAATAACTAATTAAACTTCCAATTTAAAACTTAAAATGTGTTATTAAGTCAGTTGTTTTAATTGCTAAAATTTCAGTATTTTTATTATTGGGCCAAAATTATACATATTTCATGTGTCAATTTTTGATGAGTTTTGATATCCTTATACATCCATGATGATACCACCTCAATTAAGAAAATAAATGTATCACCTCCAAAAGGTATTCTGTATTCTCTTGCTTGTGTGTGTGTGTGTGTGTGTGTGTTACAGGAGCACTTAACATGAGATACATTTTCTTAAATTTTCAAGTGCACAACCCTATCTTGCTTTATTTAGATATTATGCTCTACAGCAAATCTGTAAACCTTATCTAAATAGCTATGTATGTATTAGTCTTTCCATTTCTCACTATCTCTATCCCCTAGTAACTGCCTCTTTGCCTTTATGAGTTTGGTTATTTAGATGCCTAACAGAAGTAGGAGCGTGCATATTTCCATATGTTGTTTCTGACTTATGTTACTGTGCCTCGTATCTTCCAGGTCTCTTCATATTGTTGCAAAGGGTAAGATTTCCTTCTTTTAATAGCATTGCTGTGTGTGTGTGTGTGTACACAGATATGTATACGTCTGTCACATTTTCTTCATCCACTCATGTGTCACTGGAAACTTAGGTTGTATATCTTGTTGGTTCTAAAATAGCCACCCTAATAGATGTGAAGAAGAACTGTTTCACTCTGGTTTGGATTTGCATTTCTTTGATTAGCGATGTTGAACAGGCACTAAACATATCATTTATTTTAAAGTTACCAGCAAACTTAAGGATAACATAGTCATTTCCTGTGATCACAGATCTAACACATGTTCCAGATCCGGAATTCAAATCCATGGCTGCCAGGATCGAACACCATTTCTCTTTCCAGAAACACAATTTCTCACTGAAGACGGCTCCACTGGTAGTTCTCACATGTCTCTCTCTGTTTCAGGCCATGAAGGTCACGCACTGCTCTGAGCTAATTGATTTGTTTGCCACTTCCACAGCAGCTGCAGGTTATTAACATTAGCCGGCTTCTAAAGAGCCAGTCTTTTCATTTGAGTCTCTCAAGAAAGCCAGAAACCGGAGTGTTTGTTGTTTTCCATGAGTGGCTTCATCTTCAGTAATGGAAAATTAGCTTCATTCTGCTGAGCAGTAAACGGGAAACTCCAATCTTTGATATATTTATTCATAGAGCACTTTCACCTCAGAGATAAGGGAGTTATTATCCCAAGAAAGAGAGGACGCCCTCCCACCACCTCCCTCAGGTCAGTTGCTTCTAAGTAATGTTTCCAAATTGCAATCAAAAGCTGTTTTGTCTATCCACACCGTATCTAATGAGACCCTCCTCTGATGCTACTTTATTATTATTATTTTTTTTGAGATTAGGTCTCGCTATTTTTGCCCGTGGAACCACGGTTCTCATTGCCCGGGGTACCACAGACTCAAGCAATCCCCAGCCTCAGCTTCCCAGGTAGCTGGGATTACAGGTGTGCGCCACCACGCCCAGCTAGTTTTTTGGAACTACTAGGTCTCGCTACGGGCCCCAGGTGGGACTTGAACCGCGATCCCTAGCTCCGGCCGCTTCATAGGCTGAAGCTTACAGGCACGAGCCACTGTGCCCGGCCCTGATGCTTCTTTTATTATAGAAACGATAGCTGAGGGGCTCTCATCTAACTTAAGAAACACTCAGATATCAGAAATACCTAGCTCATCCCCTTGTAAATGCAGCGGCTATCCCTTGCTCATCCTCGTCCTGGGCACTCCAAATGTGTTTCTCTCCCCACTCAGCAGATGTCTCCGGTCGAAGGTTTATGGGATTGTTCTTTCTCTTCTCCCTGTCATCTTCTCCCTCTCCTTTAGCCTGTCTTACCACCAGAAACCGCTTCTTAACCCTTTTATGTCTTCACATAATAATGGCTATGGTTGCTTTGTCTCCTGATGCATACTGTTGTTTTTCTTCTTCAATTTTACATCATGGGTGCTTAGGAGAGCTGAGCTTCACATGAAGCGCTGATTTTTTTTTTTAATCTTAATTGTCCTGTCCTTCTAATCTTAATTGTCCTGTCCTGTCCTGGCTTGGTGTCCTGTGATTTCATTATACTCTTATCTCTTGTCTCCATCAGATTTAATAAAATCCTTATTCACTTGGTCCATGCTAGACACTACCCTTTCTCTCATTCCCTATCTTCATCGTATGAATAAATATTCGTGAAAAGAACAAATGCATGTTTGGATTGATATTACTTGCCTTGCCTCAGAGAAAGCAGGAAAAAAGAGTATTTGACACAAAACAGTGTTTGGATATGTGTTTGACAAATAGGTAACTTGAGGATTGCTTGTTTTGCATCACCTCCTGAGGACGATTGCTTTTTTTCTACTTTATATTCCAAGTTATTTTGTCTGAGCCCTTTATCTTTGCATCAGTCTTGACACAGCACACACTGATATCACTTGGAGATCAGGGAAAATCAAATTTATGTCTCCAATTCCATGTACTAACCATCTTCCTTGTTAGGCAATGAAGGGAAGAAACAGTTACTATCATTTAAACTCCAGAGATCAGACCTATGTAGTTGTGATCTCGTGTAGGGGGAAATATAGTCAGAGCTATCCATTAGCTAAAACAAGATGACATGGGAGTGCAAGGAATAAGATTACTTCTTTTTTCTAGGTTTAGATTACGAGAAATGTCTTTGATTCCAAATACAAATAAAACATGATCTCTTTTCTTTCAGAAAAGTTAAAATGAAAAAGAATGAAATATTGTAGGCTAATATCAGCTCAGCAAAGAAGCCAGTGGAGCAAATGTACAGTAATACACATACAAAGTTCTCAGCAAGGGAGTATATTGCCCCCCCCACCAGTATATTGCATATGGCAATGTTTGAAAATACCTTGGTTGTCTTAACTGACAGCTTGGAGGTGGGAGAAGCCATTTAGTGAATAGAGGTACTTTTGGATTTTTTTGTCCATTCTTTTCTGGGAATATCATCAAATGGCATACTAGGTGCAGATCAACCCTCTACAATGAAAGTTTATCTCTAGCCCAAGATGCTGATAGCAGTGCGTGGAGAAACCCAGTTCTCAAACATGAGAGTGCTTCACAATGAGCATAGTGAATGATAATAGTATTACTATTATCATTATAAATATACTTATGTGATCAAATTATAATTCATTATTTCAATTTCACTTGAGTATCTTAAACTGAGAAAAGCCAAAATCCAGCCAGATTACCAAACCCCTACCCAGCCACTTCTGTCAACATCCAAAGTTATATTGTTCATGGGAGCAAATTTCTAGCACAATAATTATCTTGATCCATGCAGGTGATTGAAGAGCTGCTACCTCATAAGAAACTCACCTATTGCACATTCCTTGTCTACCTTATAGACCCCAGAAGCCAAAATATATGATAAGAATTTGAAAAGACCATATTGTGAATGAGTGCAAGTATATTTATTAAGAGTTACAAGATGTTATATCTTTGGGGGAAGATTCCCAGAGTATTTTTATAAAAGAGTCCAACAGGTTTAAATCCTGAAAATACATGAGCGTTGGGCTTTAGGCAGCTCCTGTAGATTTTCATTAGCAGAACCTTCTTTTTAGAAGCTGTATCAAAGAAATTCTAAATTGATCCTTTCAAAGGATGTAAGGGCATTTAATAGAGAAATCTTATTTCAGGCTTCCTATAATAAGTAACAGTACCTACATGACTTGAAGGTCCTGGCTCCCAACAGTGTACTGGCCATTCAATGAACTAAATATAAAGTTACTCCACTTTAGAAGTGATGTCATTAATTCAATTCTGACTGGTCACTGTGGCATGCTCCAGTTTGACCAACCTGGTAGAGAATAGGAAAACTGTTAGTGTGACACATAGTCATACCTGCCCATCTGCAGCAAACGATGAAGTCAAGCCATTCATTCATTCTTTCATTCATTCATCTTTCAATATAATCATTGAGTGCTCGTATGTAAGATAGTGTTTTCTTCAGGGAGGCAGATAAAATAGTGAGCGTGAATAACAAAAATCTTGTACTCTACTGCTAGGAAAAGGCAAGTATTAACTCACTAAAAAAATACACATGCATGACTATTTCAGATAGTGGAAATCAAAGGAAGAATATAAATGAGGAAATATTGTGAAGAGTATTAAGGAAGAAATGGGAACTATATTTGACTTTTTCAATAAAAAATCAATAATGCATAGTTAAATGATAGAAAGACAAAATAGAACAATGAGGTTTAAAAACAAACAAAAAAGATAGAAAGAAAAATCATACTTTAGCTCATTAAACAAAATTTTCAACTGTTGGAAATTCAGCTCTAGTGATTTGAAGTTCTAAATCCTTTCTAATTTTCACTCTTGTATCCATTCTCAAGATATCACCCTTGTCTTCATGGTTTAAGGTGACTGTCCAGTTTTAGATGAATCATATCTATGTTTCAAACAGCCATAAAAGTTTTCTTCTTTTAGAAGACTTTTTAGCATTCCTATAGGACACAAAGACACATCCCATCAGTCTAAACTAAGTCTTGTGACCTCACAAGAGGATATGACATGTAGCCTTTCACATGACCAGAAACATGTTCACTAGGACCTCATGTTAATTTGAAATAGAAGGGAAAACTAGAAACATGATAGATCATGAGTAGTGTCTGCTGCAGAGGCAGATGACTATGAGTTGCCACTTTTGAAGGAATATTCATATGTATTTGCTCAGTAAAAAGCATAATGGAGGTCTAGCCTGAGGGCAGAGGAGAACCAGACACTTGACCAGCTCTAGGAGAAGCAGAAGCAAAGTGTGAGAGCAAAGGCACTGAAGTGGACATCAGTGTGACTTTTCCAAAGAGAAGTGGAAGGCAGGTGTGAGGTGCATGGTGTGAATTGAGGGTATGAAGTGTGAGTTGAGGATGTGAGGTGTGAGTTGAGGGTGTGAGATGTGAGGTGTGAGTTGAGGGTGTGAGGTGTGAGGTATGAGTTGAGGATGTGAGGTGTGAGTTGAGGGTGTGAGGTGTGAGGTTTAAGTTGCCTGTCCTGAGCCTGTAGGATTCTGGGGCAGGTTAGGATTGGAGAGTTTGGCCTGGACAGATCAGAGGCTCCTCAGAGCTGTAGTAAATCATCGAATGTTTTAAGCAGAAAAGTGATGTGATCAGATTTACAAGTTTGGAAGCAAGGCTTGATGCTCAGTGAAAAAGGATGACCCAGACTTAAGTGAATATTTAAGAAAAATGATGCACATCTCCCTCAACCCTCTAGGGGAAGGGTAGGAAGGAAGATAAATGAGTAGCATGTCCTTCTCCAGAAGGTTCTCTCTTTACCTTTCTCCACTTGACTGTGAATTGGGTGGAGAATCCCTTGGTCCCGGTCTTCTCTGCCAATCAGGATAACAGGGGAAGCACAGGTGGGCAATTAGGAAACATGGGGTGCCATGGGTTGACTGGTTCACCCTCCTACACCCCAGTTCTTGTTGGGGAACTTCTCAGTGTTCGCAGCAGCTTTCATCCACAGCGAGTTTGAACTGGTAATGGCCCCCACTGCAGCTAACTGTGGAGTACTCCACTCTCCCTCACTAGCCCCCTAAACTTTATCTTCACCTTTGTGGCACCTGATGATTCCCAGGTGACTCAGTTTGAAGATGCTCTATTTTTACTCTGAGGGCAAAGCTGAAATAACTAGCTTTGAATTGCAAGGCATGTTTTCAGATTTAATCTTCAAAACTAAATTGTGAGCTAAGAATTATGTCTACCTTAACCTGAAAAATATTTATTTCTGATATGTTAATTAACTTAGAAAGTGATAGGGGGATCAGATAGACTGATGTCCCATGTTGAGTTCTTTATCTAAGCCCCCTTCACTTCTAACTATAAAATCAGCATATTTTACTTCTTTCTCTTTTCTTCAGTGATTCAGATCTATTGATTAATTTTTTCTTTTGCCCCCTCCCATTTTGCTATACACACTCCATATGTGCATTTGAGGAACTTCCCTGTCAACTTTTTAAATGAAAAGTCTGTGAAAAGGGAAATACAGAGAAGACCATTTGTCATCCACCACAGTTATGTTGGAGCTATAAAGAAAATAAAGTTCAATTCTTGCAAGTGACAAGCACAGATAATAGATACTATCAACGCAGGAATTTGAGAGTGGGTTGTAAATCAAAACAACACAATATGCAATCAAATAAATAAGGAATAGGAGTGATTGGGGCTTTTCTCATCTATATATTTATTCATTCTCAGTAAAAAGGCTGACTTTGGAGAATTTGAACTCCTAGAAACGCCAGTTTTCACTGCAAAGCAAAATCCAACTGACACAATGTCCCCATACCAGGTGTCAAGCTGTCAGAGTGGCCTCCCTGGCAGATTCTACCAGGCACCTGAGAAGGATATGAAAGAGCAGTGCACATTTTCAATAATGGTAAGAAAAATAAGAAGTTCCCAAATGGAAGCATCTGCCAGAGTAGAGGCTAATAGATGTCTTTGACAGGAAAAAAAAAAGGTCAAATCCTGCTTCAGTGTAATACCCTAAGAAGCTGGGTGGTACTTTTTGTTTCTTCTTCTTTTTATTATTGTTATATATTTTCTTACATCATTGCCTAGTCCATAATTCTCCCATCACCGTATCACTCATGAACATGAATGGCATTTTTATACCACAATAGTGATAATGCCATTTAAAATTCATAAAGCTCTTATTCTGAAGGAGACAGAGTGGGAAAACCATGGCAAGGATCATGAACTCTGCTCCTTTGGTACTAATTACCTGGTCGCCAGGCAGTTTTTGGTTGGAGAATACACAGCAGGACTGTGTAGGGCATTTATTCCACTTTGGGGATTCACTCTCTCCTGGCTCAGGACAGATGTTATCCATCCTTGGTATGCAGCAAATGCTTCTTTCACAATACTCAGGTACAGGAGATATGTCATTGCTTTGTTTTCCTAAATCAAATTAAATCTGATACCAAGTGTCCCCAGAGCCACAATAAAATAACCTGTATCTGCTGTTTCCCAGAAGCTCTTCTTTCATCTTGGTTCTTCTGGGTCCCACATGACTTAAGCAATCCAGCAAATTTGAGCAAATGTGCACACTCATGCAGCTGTCATGATGCTTAAGCTAGAACTCTTCCTAACTCTAATGAGTTCCCACTTACAGACCGCAGGGAATCTACCCTCTTATGCTTAAGATGAATAAGTGAAAGGTAGAATTGAACTTTTAGTGGTGAACATGATTCACTATATACTCAAGTTGACTCTCAGTGATAGAAATCAGAAACTTATATAATGTTATAATGCACTCTTTTTTCAATAAAATTAAAATGAACAATAATTAAAGGAATCCAAACATCAATACACATCCAAAATACATATGAAGAAACAAGAATAAGAAAAGAAAAAGTAAACTTTGAGAGAAATGAAAAAGATACAATTACTGAACATAAAATCTCAATAATGTGCTTAATTTAGATAAACAATTAAAATGGAATAAATGTGTAGAAACATGTATCTGAGAAGAAAAATCAATAATGTATAGTTAAGTGATAAAAGATAGGAAAAAAACAAGATTTAAAAAAAAAGGGATGGAATTAGAAGGCAGTATAAACATCTAACAGTAATTCAAGTGGAAACACGAAAGAGAATAGAACAATGGTGATATTAATGAAATAACAGCGGTCAATTTCCCAAAATTAATGAAATAAAGGAATCCACAAATTCAAAAGTACACAAATAAGAACAAAGTTGAAGTTAGCACAAAAGATTAAATTCAAGCCATTCGAGAGCAAAAATAATTACACAAAAATTAAAAGTCTCAAAAACAGTAACAGTAGTCAAAAGACTTTACTGATGACAGAAAGCAATTGATTTGTTTAGCTTGAAACATATAATATTAAATCCTTACATCTACCAGATGAGAACTGCATATAGTTTGATCAAGTAATGTTTCTATTAGGACAACTTCTTCAACAGTAAAGGTAAAATTTTCAGGGAAATTTTCATCCAAAGGTTTTTGCCAAAGAAGGAAATTGAAATCAGAGGAGAGAAGAATGCAAAGAAGAGTTGAACAAAGAAATAATTTAATATGGATAAGCTGATGTCTAAATATGCATTGCTTCATTAAGCATTTAAATATGGCTAATGAGATTATATAAACAAGGGGTAGCTAATTGTCAAATAATAATTATATGAAATTAAAAGAGGAATTTAGTTATAAATGTCATAAGATCTGTACATAGGATTTCATACATTGCTTTCTCAAACAAGAGGGAATGTTAAAAATTTAATGATATACTATAATAATCTACATTTAAAAAGGAAGAAGGGGGAGCATACCATTATGCCTGTCTTACAAAGCTATATTATTTGAAGCTAGACTATGTTAAATTAAAGATGTGCACTATGAAACCTAAAGCAGTTGCTAAAATGGCAAGATGAAGATTATAGCTAATAAATAAAAAGTGAGATAAATGGAGGTATAAAATATCAAACCAAAAAGAAACAGGAAGACAGGAAAAAGAGAAGAAAAAATGCAACTAATAGATGAAATTCTAGTCATATCAATATCCAAATTAAATTTGCAAGTCAAAGAAAATAGGTACAGTCACTTTTGAAAAGCTTGGAAGTTTTCTCAAAATTTAAACATACAAGGGAGAATCAAATATTGCACAAAAATAAAAAACGATGTAAAAAATATTAAGTATACACATAACACATGAAATAGCCATTACACGCTTAGGTATTTACCCATGAGAAATAAAAGCATATATGACTATAAAGACGTCTTCAGAAATACTTATAGTATCTTTATTTGTAATAAAGTGCTATATAGAAAGTGCTAAATAGAAAGCATTATGAAGAATAAAGAGATAGGCTACATAATGATAAAAGTATAGAAAGCTCAATTCACCACCAAGACTTAACAATCCCAAGCAGTCATGGGTGTAACAACAAAATTTCAAATATATGGAGCAAACACTGATAAAACTAAAAGTAACAATAGACAAAACCCAAAATATAGATGGGTATTTCAACACTCAACTGTCATAACTTACTGAACCTACAGGCAGAGGCAAAACATTTTCTTGAAATATTTGACAAATCATTCCAAGATTGTTCGTTATATGAAGATTTTTTATGTCATTTTCTTATGTCAAGCATTATATTAATTTCTTAATGGTAAACAAAAGCTTGACTTGTCTTTTGTTGTTTATTTGTAAATCTATTGTTTGAAGTGAATGTTAGTATTTCAGGTAAAGACCTATTTAAATTTCTGTATCTAGTAGTGTGGTGGAGGACATAGCTAGCAAATGCTTCTTTGGCAAAACACCTAGAAACACTGGAGAGCATTTAAGAATTTAAAAGTACATATTTGAACTAAAGCCAGATGGGGGCAAGGGAAGTGGAGCCTGGGAAATCTCCAGAAACTACCAGAGAGAAAATAAAAACTCCAGTTGCACTTGGGGAGGGATAAGAGTTGGAACAGGTCTGTAGGTTTCAAGAGGATAATATCGAATAACAATACAGGCTAACATAGACCTTTGAGCCTTCAGAGAACAGTGGATTGGTATTGAACCTCAAAGTGCTGTATCCTGTTGAAGTGGTAGACTAGAAATGTTTCATTTGCCAGCAAAAGAAGTTAAAGCAATTTGGACATTTTATTTTTTTAAATATATATGTATATATATTTACATCATCGTCTACCCTGAGCTCCTACCACCCTATTGCCAGTAGGCTATCTTAATCTCCTGTGCCCATCCCTCCCCCCATTTTGACCCCTCCCCCTCTCCTACTCCATGTATCAGCTCTCTGGTAGTTCCTGGGGATTTCCCAGGCTCCACCTCCCCTGCCCCCACCCCGCTTTGGTTCAAATATGTACTTTTTCTAGTCCATTTATTTGTTTTCCTCATATTCCTCATATAAGTGAGACCATCCCCTATTTCTCTTTTTCTTTCTGGCTTATTTCTGCCAACATGATTCCTTCTAGCTTCATCCATGTTGTTGTGAATCACATAAAAATGGGGCATAGAGCTAAAAAGACACTTCTTTAAAGAAGAACCAGAAATGGCCAATTGGCATATGAAAAAGTGCTCAACATCACTACTAATCAAGGAAATGCAAATCAAAACCACAATGAGATACAATTTGGACATTTTTATATGGAGTTTGGAGGTGAGGGTCTCTCTCAAAATTGATAACCATATGTACTCATGATCTGACCTTACATCATTTGCATTTTTAAGAAAACGCTCAAGGTTAGTTATCTGGGGTACTTGGTAGTAGCAATCACCAAGTCTATTATTTGGGGGGCACATCCTTAATCCAGATCTCCAAAGATTTGCATAAATGAATCTCCTCACAAAGATCTGCTCACAATCAGAAATTGCAAATATCAAATGAAAAACATTTGGCCAATAAAATCTGCCAAAGGTCTCCCAGAAAAATATTTCAAAGTCAAGATGACTAATGCAAGAATTTCATGTGTTTCACAATATCATTCTTTGAAAGGTCCGATTCTTCTGTTTCTCTTGTTCTTGAGAAGCAATAAACGCAAGCAGTATCATAAGTAACTTGAAAATAAAATTGTACAAATTTAGTAGTTAGTATTAATCTATGTTAATGCACATGTGTAGTAGGTGTGTCTGTTATTTAAATTGTTTAAAAACTAAGCTTTTTGAAATGGAGCATCTAAGAACCAAATGAAATTTGGCAAAGGAACTTTTGTTATCTGCTTCCAATTTTATACAATATTAAAAATTTGGGGCACTTTAATTCATCTAATACCATTTTTTTCAGAAGTTCAGTTTTGTAAGGCATTATTTGATTGAACATTCATCTTCTGAATGAATCATACAATTGGCATGAATTGGCAATGACCTTGCCTATTTTATATTAAACAATGAACATTGCCTGCATGTTAAGTGAGCTGAGGATTGTTTTATAACTGACTGCTCTTTCCAGTGGTGCTCTAATTGCAATTTGTACTCAGTCTACTGCTCCAACAACTAATTGAGTTCAATAGTTTCAAGGACTTCATACATTATTTGCTGTGGATAGAAGGGATCTTGGCGGAGAGTCAGGAAAACAACCACAAATATTTGCCCAACCATGTTTCTGGAAGATATGTGAATATACAGGAAAGGGAACCATACTAAATCTATCTCTGTTATACCCCAAATGGTAGTTTGGAGTCACCCTCTGTGTAGAAAAGGGGAA
The DNA here is from genome assembly GCA_004024945.1 of Uropsilus gracilis. Taxonomy (NCBI): domain Eukaryota; kingdom Metazoa; phylum Chordata; class Mammalia; order Eulipotyphla; family Talpidae; genus Uropsilus; species Uropsilus gracilis. The sequence goes on from PVHY01002521.1 coordinate 35,307, forward strand.
AAGAGGGGAAATACTTTAGCCTTAATATAGAGGAAATTTGAAAGTCCCAGGAATATCCGAACATTTATGGGAATGACTATGAAATTTCCTTTCAGGAGAAGCCATAAAATTTTCAAATCTGAATTTCAGATATTCTTATTCATTATTGAAAACCCTAAGAACTCTAAAGGAGAGACTACATGACTTAGGCCCTCCAACTCTCTAATTGAGGTTGTACTTTAAAAATATGTTTGTACATGTCTACACACACATATATATATACATATATGCATTTAATTATATAACATAATAAATACATATGGATAGTTTTAAAAACTGTTCTTTCTACCAGAGTCAGAAGGGAATTTCATATTTTATCATAGCATGACTCATATACACTGACTTGACTAGGGCTTTATTAGTAGGATTAGTCCAGCTTGAATTGTGGGAAGGAAGTATGATTTCTGGTGCCTGGAACATTCTGTTTCTAGGACCTTCCAGGTACAACAATCCTCCCAAAGAACCCTGTCCACCAAAGCTTTTACAATCATTTTCATCTTTAAATGTACTGGTTTCCCTCATGAATTTTTTTTGAGCACTTGCAATATTCTGGTCTACAGATGAAGTGACATTGTACCTAAGAGAAGATGCAGGCAACTACAAACTTATGAAGTAGAGGGATCTTTGATAAGGATGCATGTGGGGTAACTCTGGGAATACCTAGGAAAAGTGATATCTTGGTGAATGAAGGGAGAACTCCTGGGGCAAGTGGCAACATGTTGAAATCCACTAGAGTGAAGTTAGCCTTGGAAGGAAGAACATTTCAGGTAGATGAATGGTCAAGGGAGAGATCTTTTAGGTGAAGAGAGTAGTTCCAGTTCAGCGTTTGTCAGAATTCCTTAGGCATCTCTTTCATAAATGTTTGGCAGCAGTTCAAAACAACGTTTGTCTCTTAACTATCTGATATTGGAAAACCAAAGTTGATAGGTGGCTTTGATGCCTGGCAAGTTTAAGACATGTATAAGCATGAGTTCTTTCTAGGTAGTTGTGACAAATGTTACTATAATGAAATAATTCTGAATGGCACTTTTTATCAAAGCGGTTGCAATGTTAGTAACCAATTTTATTCTGGTGACTAACCTCCATAGACTATGGAAATAGAATCTTCCTTCTGAGTGATTTCTAGAATTCACTTTGTCTCTCTCAGCAAACATTTATTAAATGTTCAGGCATTGTCCTAAACAGATTGGGTTAAAAAAAAAAAATTCAGTGGAGATGACCACTCAAGATATGCTGCTTCTTAAATCAATTTTATGACAAATGTCCTTATGAAAAAAATTCTTTAGAAGTTGTGATTTCTCCATTTTATTTTCACCTTTTAAAACATTTTTTTCATTCATTCAATAAACATTTATTAGGTACTTATTATGAGATGGGACAAATTTGTCTTCCACAGAGCTTATATCCTACTAGGGGAAACTCATGTAAATCAATAAGCACTGTGAAAATTCAGTAACTATTAATAACGAATATTAAAAATGTTATATGATGATTATGATAAAGGTGCTATGTGTGCTAGAAAGAGGACATCTCATTTCTCTTCATACAGGTGATAGAGGGCTGCCTAGAGGAAGTAATATTTTCTTTGTCTTAATACCTAGTTGTAGTTTTGTCAGAAGTTTAGAAAGAGAGAATCTGGAAAGAACTAATTTTGCTCTTGGCTAATAGTAATGAGAGGCCAAGGAGAGATGACCATCGAGGTTTGGAAAACTGCATGTACAAAGACAGAGGTAAAACACAACACACAATAGTTTGGCATGACTGGGTATTAAATGGGCCTAAGGATGTGGGCCATTCTTATTGGTGTAAGGTGGTATCTCATTGTGGTTTTGATTTGCATTTCCCTTATTACTAGCGATGTTGAGCAATTTCTCATGTGCCTGTTGGCTATTTGTATTTCCTCTTTGGAGAAGTATCTTTTTAGTTCTTCTCCCCCAAACAGATGACTGGATGAAAAAATGCGGTATATATACACAATGGAATATTACTCATCAATCAAAAATGACAAATTTGATGAATTTATAAGAACATGGATGTACTTAGAAGAAATCATATTAGCAGAAACAAGTCATAAAGAAAAAGACAGAAACCAAATGGTTTCACTAATATATGGGATATAGTGAAAAAATAAACAAAGGACTTGAGGAAAAGTCAAAACAAGCTAAGCACCAAACTGAAGTGCACAACTTTGAGCAGGAGGGAAAAGAAGGGGGAAGGGATGGGAGGGTGGAGGGGGGGGTAAACCCCTGGAATTACAATGTTGTGAAATTTATATATAAATAAATTAAAATTTTTAAATTAAAAAAAAATAAATGGGTCTAAGTTGTAGTGGCAGATGTGATTGAAAAAGTAGGGAGGGCTAATGATAAAGCTAATTTCAAAACCAGTTAACTAAATGAATGCTACCATTTTGTAAAGGTCATTCCAAGACTTTAATTTGAAAGTCTACTTGGTCTTTCAGATGTCATGTGTTAAACTAAACCCCTATCCTTCTCCCACGAACCTGCTGATTCTACAGATTTTTCTTACTCAGCAAATAGTATCTTCATATGTCCAGCTGCTTATGCTAATTATTCTTTACCCCTTTCTTTCTCATACGATATGTGTGAACCATCAGTAAATGCTGATAATCTGCATTCAGAATATACCAGAATTCAGCACTTCTTACTATCTGACCCTAACCACCATCTTTTGTCTGGATAATTACTGTATCCCATTAAGTTCTCTTCCTTCTCTCTGGTTCACTCTTGTCTCCCTTTCTCAAATCAATAGAGTGATCCATTTAAACTCTCAGAGCATAGCATTTTGCTCAAAACTTATTTTGATTATTCAATAAATTAGAGATGTAGGTATTTGTATGTTTATGTTTTTATTTAAGTAGCATGCTTTAAATATGCTTTATAATACTGCTTGTAATTCAGAGGATTAGGATCACACCCCTCAGATGCATATTATCACCCAGTACTATCATCAAGTCACCCAGTACTCCACTGTAATCCTACACTGTAGTCATAGTCCACTGGGCACTTTGCACACTCTGGTCACCACCCTTCCCTTCCATCTAATTCTACAGTCAGGTTTCTTGGGTCTGTTCTTGCTTTGGTTTCACCCAATCTTATGCTTTGTTTGTCTGTATTCCACATGTAGATGAAACCATTTGGTTTGTCTTTCTCCTTTTGACTTATTTTGCTTAGCACAGTCCCTATCCAGTTCCATCCATGTTGTTGCAAAAGCTAAGAGTTAATCTTCTTTCATAAATATGTGGTATTCCATTGTTTTGTATACACCACATCTTCCTAATTCACTAATTTCCCCTTGGGAACTTATATTATATCCATAACTTGGCTATTGTAAATAGTACTGCAATCAACATACCTCACTTCAAATGAGGGTTTTTGCATTCTTGGGTAGACACACAGGAACAGAATATCTGGATCTTATGGTAGGTTTACTTTTAATACTTTGATGAATCTCCATGCTGTTCTCCATGCTGAAGTAGTCATCATTCCCAACAACAGTGTAGAAAGTTCCTATTCCTCCACATCCTCAACAATTGTTGCTTCAGATCTTTTTGATGTGGACTGTTCTCATAGGAGTGAGGTGGGATCTCATGGTGGTTTTGATTTACATTTCCATTATGACATATGAGAATGCACACTTTTGTCATGTGCTCATTGATGATATATTGTATCTTTGGAGAAGTATTTGTTTAGCTCTTTCCCCCATCACTGACTGGTTTGTTTTCATCTTGTTGAGTTATGTAAGTCCTGTGAAATCTGTTCCTATGCTATGGAAAAGAATAAAGCTGGGAAGTATTTTATCTCATCTCATTACTTTTTCGGTCTCCCATTTCTCCCGCCATACTAAGCTCTTTACTTTTCCTGGAACTCAGACATTTCTCTCTAAATCTTCTACTTCCTTGTCATTTCCTTAAATAGCTTGATGACTAACTTTTTCATTCCTTTCATCTTTGCTGAAGTACCATTATGTCAAAAAACCTTCCCAAGCCCCTCATTAAATTGCAATTCTAACCTACATATATTTTCCCCTTCCCAGCTTTATTCTTTTCTGTAGTAATCCTGTTACTTAATATTTTCAATTGTTTAACTCCAGGTTGAATATAAACTAATTTAGGGTGGAGATTTTTGCCATTTCTTTTACTGCTGACACATCCTTAGTAGTTAAGACATTTTTTTGAATCATCATCAACACTCAAAAAATATTTGTCAGTGAATAAATTGTCCCCACTTAACAAATGATGATACAGGGAAATTAAGAAACTTGCTCAAGGTTCTGCAGTCGCTTGTGTACTGTGATGATGTTCACTGGCTACTTTACAAGTGAGAGATAAATGCTATGGGACTGAAGGCTTTATGCTGGGTCATAGAGCATTGCAAATATCTCAGTCTGGATCAGAGTGGAGAGTTGATGGTCAGTGGGGCCACTTAGTGTCCTGAGAACAATGACTCCCTTTGTCATAGCAGGTGGGAGGAAGGTGACCCCACAGAACTTCTCACATGGTCTCCAGCTTCTTGAACCAGATGCTCAAAGACTCTTCCTTTCTCATCAGGGACTTGGCTTCTGCCTCCTCTTCCTCTAGAGCAGGAGTTCCCTTTGAAGCCTCAAATAGGGTGGGTAGGATGTGAGGGACTTTCAGGGTCTCTATTAAGGATGGGCCCCACTGTGCTAGAGGAATGCTTTGAAGACTGGCCTCTGAAAAGGTGCTCTGATGTTCCATGGGGTTTGCCTTTTACAGGCTCTATGAAGAAAATGATAATAAAAATTACCTATTCTTCTGTGACTATTTCTTGATAAATATGTGTGAAATTTAAAATCTCATTTCAAAGAGGAAAAAGTGATCCTTGTTCAATGGAATTCTATAAAAAATTGGAGAGAAAGGGGATTTATCTATTGTCAATGCATCTTTATGTGGGGAGACATGCTTTGATGTAAGTGATAGCTCGGTTATATAATAGCTCAAGAATACAGAGGCGGCATGTGATGTATTATGCAGCACTTGAGTCTGAAAGTTTGTGTATCTTCGACTAGAAGGAAAGTTCAGCCTGAAAGCTTTTGTTGAAAGAGAGTTCCTTTGTAATAAATCAGGAAGATCTGTTAGAGTTATCTTTTGTAGGCGCCTCATATACACTTGGGAAAAAAATTGTTAACTCATTAAGCTTAATGGCCCTCAAGCCCTCCCAGGATGCCACAGAAGCTAAACCTTTAACAAAGAACTTCACTTCTAAGGAAGGTAAGTATTGAATCTACAAAAGAGAAAATTTTTAAAGTGGACATTATGAAGTTGAGCTAATATGAAAGAGAACAGAAGATAAGTCATTCTTGACTCAGGGCAGTTAACATTTCCAGACATGGATGCTACAAATTGTATACTTGGGGAAAATCACTTAATAATGGTCAACTGGTTAAAAAAAAAAAAGATGAATCTTAAAAGGCCAGACACCCAAAAATGGTCAGGAAGAGAAGCCACCCAAATTGTGAAGTGTAAGTGTGTTTGTATGTGTATGTGTGTGCATGTGTGTGTGCGCACATGCACTCCATAAGCAAATATCCATTATCCATCCTGGAAGTGATGTGACTTGATAGAAAAATGATGGAGCACAATATTTGTGGAGGAATCAATACTAGGGTATTCATTAGTGGTATGCAGATAAAATACTTAGAAATTCCTGGCTGCGTGGTTATGATTTCAGTATAGAAAATGTAAAACTAAATACAAAAAGAGGGGACATGATACCTTTTGAATTTTTCCTTATACACCTAATAAGAATGATTAACTCATTGCCTCATTTATAATAAGGATGCATAACCTCTTAGCTATCATAATCATAATTATCCTACTATAGACCAAGTTTTCTGCTAAGTTTAAATGTGCCATTTGGTTTAACCGCTTGTATGTAAAAGCTGAAGAAGACTGAATAAAACATTCTTTCAAAGGCAAGTTGAACACCAACAAATAAAAAGCTCAGGAAATCTAGATATGAGTCAAAAAGATCCAATTCTGTGTTTGCCGATAGACAACACCTTTCAACTGGTCATCTGAAAACAGCAAAGGGAATGAGGCATTCAGCAAATATATGGCCTGGCTTCCATTGACTCACTTTTCTAATAGTTCAGATGTTTGTCTTCTGAATTTATTATGGCCAGATACATGCTTCCAGTTCTTTTCCCATCTTTTTTTCTGGCATTGAAGCTCAAACTCACATCCATCATTCAGAGATATACTACATGTCTTGTTCTTGTCCAAATTATTTGCAAAGATTCCGTAATTTAGTATGGGAGACTTGGGTGAGTGCTGCAGTTAAAATTATTGCTTGCCTAGAGTTTCATTTTGGAATCCTGATAAGTCATTTTGAATGTGAGCTGTGTTGAGTACATTTCAATTTATTACTTTTTTTTCTAAGTGAACTAATCTAAATTAAAAATCTCACCGAATCAATACCTCATTTTTATCATAGAGCATTCTGATTCTACCTCCCAATCATTCATCTATCATTCGCTGTGGCTTGGAAATTTCTTACAATGAGGAGTTATTTTATATCATATTATGGAAATGACACATCTGTTGCCTGTTGTTTCATATATATGAGCCCAAGTTCTAGAGTCGATTGCTTTACTCTAACCTCTAATCTTATTTATTCTGCTGAAGAGTCCCATAACCTCTTATCATGAGGTTATCTAATACTTATTATATGTTCATCATGTACATGATTACAATCTGGAAACTGTCACTAAATTCTGGTTCATTTGTCTGACTTCAGTTTCTTATTACAGTAATAACCACCAACCTTGACAAATGGGTAGATATTTTGAGGCTTTCCAAGTGTTAATCAGTGTCCTTCCCCCAGTTTATTTATTTTCAGTATATCATTGGTTTTTAAAGGTCTACTGTTGACTTGGAGACATTGCAAAGATTTTTAATGCACATGTCATTCTCCTAATATATTTTCATTGCTGGTGACCTAGAAAAGAGTAGAAGCAAAAAAGAGTACAGGGGAATTTATTCTCATGACAGTGCGTTAAAAAAAAAAAAAAGCTTTCAAGGGATTTATTTAGTCAGGTCTCGTCTTTTCCATTATTCTTTTATGTCCCACTTGTATTGCACAGTCTACGGCCAATCCATAAAAGAATATTAAAAAGGCCCCATTTATGCAACCACGTACTAGCATGTCTGCATAAAATAGGTGATGCATAAATTTTATGTCCAGAATTCCAAATGTCCACTCATATTTCTTTCCCCTTTCAGCTTTCAAGGTTGGTCCACAGTTTCTCAAGAGCAAAAGACTTTAATGCATTTGTTTCATGAGGGCAGGAAGTGTGTCTGTCTTATTTACTGCTTGATTCCAGAATATAGGATAGGTCCTGGCACAAAGCAATATCTCGATAAATATTTGGATATAATCTTTCTTCCCTTGGCATTGCCTAAAATTCTAAGAAGGATTTGCAACAACACTTTCCAATTTTCTGAACGCATCAGTATGATTTTTCAGGACAGCAAGGCATTTTCCACCTTAAGAAAAGAGACTTTAAAGTTCTAAATAACATGACTTAGTGGGATTATGCCATATATTCTTTAAGAAAGCTCAAATATGGTGAAGAAAGGGTTGCACAGTATGTTGAGGTTACTCAGTATGTTCTGTGTCAACTCAGGTTTACATCATTCATGCCTTTGCTGAACAGAATCTAAGAAATGATAAAGAATGCATGTTATTTCAAATGATGCAAAGACAGTCACTGACCTCAAGATGCTTTTAGTTCAGTTAATTACAAAATAAGCAGAGCTATTTTTCAAGGTCCTTGATTATGTTTTCAATGTTTATTTATTGATTATATATACTTTTTCTTACATCATGGTATACTCCAAAGTCCTCCCACTACCATACCACCCTTGAACCATCACCATGATCCCTTGTGCTCAATCCACCCCTGATTTTGCCCTCCCTCTTCCCTCTTTTTCTGGGTGATTTAGTTTTGTTATTAGTTCTTCAGTTTTAACTTTTTCTTGTCCTTTTGTTTGTTTTCTCGATATCCCATATATAAGTGAGACCATCCAGTATTTATCTTTTCCTTTCTGACTTATTTCCATTAACATGATTCCTTCTGGCTCCATCTGTGGAGACATGAATTTGTCGTTTTGGATTATGCAGAGATTTTATTAAAAGATAGATGAAAATAGAGAACTGATAGGATAAATATCTAATGAAATGGGGAAAAGGAGATCCTAGACAGCTAGGATGAGGAGAGGAGGTTTCTGGAAGGTTCAGGGCAGGATCTAAGTCTGGAAGAACAAGTAAAGTTGAAAAAAAAAACTAAAGAGGGAAACTATAGAAGTAAAGAAAAACGGAAAGAATGTAAGTTATCTCAGGAGGTTAGAATGGTGTCTTCCAGCAATGGTGATTGGTTTGAACACCAGAGCATGTGCAGCACCAACTAGTAAGGTTTAGATACCAACTACAGACAAAGGGAGGTAGTTCTGGAAACTAATAAGATAGTTAGGTCAGGATTTATACAACTAGCATATGTTCTATCAGCTATCCTACAACTACCGTATGTTCAGAAGGAGAACTGAATGGGTTCAGAGTTTTTCCGAAATGTGTGAGTGATGATCATATTTAAACAGGAGAGTAAAACTGATGGTAAATGAAATCACTTGGCCAAAATTTGACTGAAAAATGAAATTCACCAAAGGACACAGAAGCTGAAAATGAAGTAGAGGTGAGTCTTACTCTCACCCTAGGGAACAAATGGACTCTGGAGGGTGGTTCTGTGTGCTCCTGGCACTGCTCCTTCTGTAACCAGTCCCCAGCAGAAAATAGATAATGAAGGGGATTGAAAACCTGGGCGAGGGACGGCAATGCAGAGGAGGGAGCACTTAGTGACTTGTGCTGTTCACTCAGCAAATCCATGGGCTACCTCAGTTCCATTCAGGACCAGCAGGCACATTTCCTTGCACAGGTTTGAAACATTGTGAAGAACTCAAGAGTTGTTGGAAGTCTGAGGTAGGAGTGTACAGTTATTTTATTTTGTTTTTGAGTTCACCGGGGCAAAAGGAACAGCATTCTCTGCAAGATGAAGGGCAAGCAATCTTTTTGCTTGTCAAATTCTTAATAACTCTGATTAACTCTGGTCTTCAATTCTGGTATAAACGCTCAATCATTTTTAAGGATACCATTTAGAATTTTAAAAATTAATGTGAAAAATATATGTATTCTATGCAAGAGCAACAAATTTTATTTAATCAGCATCCCATCCATCACTGTTTAATATATTCAGTCTCTGTAAATGCATAGGAAGGTGTGGGAAAGTGAAACTGATGAATTATGGATACCTTATATGTATGTTTAGTGCATAAAACACTTTCAGATCACCTTTCCCCTCAGTCTCCCAACAGATATATCTCAAATAATTCTAGATAAATAAAATCCCTTAATCACCTTTTATATTCGAGAAAAGAGATCACAATTTGTTAATATTCATAACAATTTAAAAACATGCTCACATTTTTCTATGTGCTAAATTCAGTCGTTTAACTGTTTATGTTGTCTATTAACTAATGAAAAAAATGGAAAGTTGCCCCAGTGGAGGCCTCTATTAATCTTACATGTTGTATATCCCATAAAATTGAATAATTAAAAAGCAATTTTATAAGTTCAATGAATCCATCATCAATAATGTGGATCACATTTATCATCCAAAAATAAATAAGGGATACCTAGAACCAAAATAATTTTAATTTTTCATTTGGTGTTTGAAATTTGACTAAAGAAAGAGCTTCCATTTATAATCAAGCTATGTGAATAAACCACAGGTGAATCACATACAAACACAAGGTATTAGGCATTTAGTTATCATTTGAATATCTTTTTTTGATGCACTGTATAATAAAGAAATTATTGAACTTTAAGGTGAAAGATTTTACTTTGTTAATTTATTTTTTCATAGCTTTCAATTTCAAGGAATAATTTAATGAGTGATTAAATTTGATGGGTAAAGTTTCAACTGCTGTTTTCTCATCTCTAAAATGTATCTACCATTTATTAAGCATTCACTATGTGCCAAATGCTGAGATGATCCCTCACAGACCTTAAGTTATTTAAAGCCTATGAGAACTGTATTATATTAGTCAACAAATTAGGCAACAGAAATTCAGAGCTGTTAAATAACTTTTCCCAGCATAATTCAGAGAATAAACCAGAGAGTTTGGATTTGAACTCAGTCAATCGGGCATCTTCTTGACTAGATGCTTTGAGCGGTTCCATCTTGATGAAGAAAGATAAAATTATGTGTTCTACCCATCTCCCAAGTATTGTCTTTTCCAAATATGATTGTATAAATACATATTCCATTCTACATGTTCTTCCTATCATGTGATGCTGACAGCCCTCCAATGAGAGATGATGTCTTTGTTCTTTTTACTTGAATTAAAGTTGATTTGCAACTTAATGAACCAACAAAATGCAAAGGAAGTAGCAGGAAAAAAGTGATGATTTCTTAGGTTAGGTCTTAAGTAGCAATCCCTCTCTCTCTGTCTCTGTTTCTGTCTCTGTCTCTCTGTCTCTCTGTTTCTCTCTGTTTCTGTCTCTCTCTCTCAGCTTGCTTTCAGGAAAGCCAGCTATCATGCTGTGAGGAAACTCAAGCAGGCTGGGAGAGAATCCTATATGGAAAAAAACAGGTCCCTGGACACCTATGTGGGCACTTTGCAAGTAATTCTACAATCCTTAGTTAAACCTACAGATAGCAGCAGCTCAAGTACACATCCACATCCAACTGTAACCACATAGGAGACCTCCAGCTGGGACCATTTACCTGTATAACTCCCAGATAATTGACACCACAAAGCATGGGAAAAAATTCATCAATCTTATTGTTTTAAGCTACTAAGTTTGGGAATGAATATTTATACAGCAATAGATAATACAAAACTCAAAAGTGTGTGTTTTATCAACTGTACATAAATTGCTTATAAATCTGAAACCTCATGCAATTAGTTGTATATAGTCTAAGGAAATTTCAGTAAATATGCACTATGAATGGAAAATATAGGTGTGGCTGTGATGTAAATATTATAAAGTCCAACTTACATCACGTTTACTGTGATGGTACTAGAATAGAAGCTTGTTAAGTAGACTTATCATCAGGCAGCAATTCAAGAAATGGGAAAATGAAAATAATGCCTTTCATTTACGTGTACTTCACAGTTCAGAAAGACCTTTAACAAACATCATCTCAGAAACTAATTTCCCATGAAGCTAATGAAGCTCTGGGCTCTGGATCCTTCCTAGGATGAGTCCCCTCTGAGACCTTGGCAATGTGATCACATGCTTGGTGTTTTATAAAATTTAAAAATGTAGTTACTTTAACTAAAATGCATTGAGACAACCAGCTTTCTCTTGATTCTGATTTTCTCGCTCAATTTCTCATCTTGGGTACTTGCTTTCAAGGGTTTTTGGTGAAATAAATTTGAGCTGGCAATATAGCTTTAATTATGTATTATAATGTCTTAATTGAAATTTCTATGTGTATACCTAATTTTGTTTTATAAATTTGTAATCCTTTACACTACTCAAGGCATTGCAAATTCTATAAACTCAAGGCTCCACAGAATCTGGGTATGCTCTTGATGACTTTGAGTTATAATCCCAATAGCCCTGTGAAATTGTTAGGAAAGATGCTATTGTTCCAATTAGATAATGAGGAAAATGAAATTCTGATTCCAAATGACTTAGTCAAGGTCATGGAATTAATAAAAAACAAAATGAAAACGAAAACTTCAAAACTCTAATTTGATTTAATGCTCTTTATTTTTTTTCAGCCCACCCTCTGGAAACCTACATCTCTACTTGCCCTTTTAATTTCTCATTAAAACTGATCTATCCTATGTCCTAGTTTCTCCCATGCATCCTAGCCAGTATAGTAATGTAGATCAGCTTTAACTAACTACAAATAATTGGAAATGCTATCACTGAAAGGCTGCTTTCAAAGCTATAACCTTAGAAACAACTGGTGCAGGGATTTCAGACTCAAAGCCAGGCTCATGTAGGTTACATCCCGAGTGCAGGACTTTTCCTGTGTTCTTGAATCTCATAATCCATGTAATAAGTCCATCAGACTAAGAAAGGGAATTCTAGCATACAGCAAGAATAAAGGCAGGAAGGTCTAACGCTGCTGGGGAGAGCTCTGGAGGTAGGGAATGAACAACAGTCTTTGTGGATGGAATGTTTGTCATCATCCAGAGAAAGTTTCAGGAGACTTTCTTCAGTTTCATATGTCATTAGCTTACCAAGGATTCCTTCAATAAGTGACTCCTCTCCTTCCAGACTAATGCATTACTCTTGGCTGTCTATGCTTCTCATGCAAGGGGCCATACACACTGTAAGGTAAATGAGTTGGTCAGGCTTTTTCCACCATTAGGCCCTGTGACCAGCACCTGTAGTGTTGCACCCTCCCCATGATCGTGTATGCCTGGTCCAATAGGTGTGCTCCTGTGTAGGTGCGCACACCTGGCCTAGATGGGAGGGGATAAAAAGGCAGCATCACCCTGGGAAGAAGAGAGCATGGGGAAAGCACCAGCGAGGAGGGGATGGGAAGAACATGGAGAGGATAGCTCAAGGAGACTTAGAACTCAAGAGAGAAACCCAAGTGGCTGCTTCTTTGCTGCCTGATTTTTTCCTGTTGGTTATTAAAAATTTCATGAGAATAATTCCAAGTGTTCTGGTATGCTTTAGCTGATAGAACCAATGATGGACCTACCCAGGTTGAAATGGTTGCAAAATGTACCATAATTCTTTCAGGAGAGTCAATTTGAAAAGCTGAATTGTTGAGGCCTCTTGGATATTTATACAGATGTAACAAATCAGTACCCTATTTGGTGACCCACATGTGGGAAGAAATAAGGATTTCCCAAGGGCAAAACTGGGTAAAATTGAGGTTTTGGAACAATGAATTTCTATCAGCCTTAAGTAGAAGTAACCAAAACTGAACAGATCGATCTCTTTCCCAAATGCCCTTCAGCTGATCATTTATTTCCATTTCTTTCCTCTTCAGAGGCAAATATTAATGGACTGTCTTCTTCTGCAGCAAGTCTTAATAGAACAGTTAACATGCAGACCAAGTGACCGGGTCCCCTTGACACATGTGTCTGAGCTCCATTAGCAGTAATGGGAGGGAGGGAAGAGGCACAAACACTTAAGTGAAGATGCAGCCCCACTGCTCCCCAGTGAAGTGCAGACTCTCAGTGTCATTGAGATTCTTCCATTAGTTTCTTTCAAATCTCTCTCCAAAGGCTGAATATTATGGGGTCGTTTCATTTTTTTTTCAGTTCCGCTAATGGTATTTTGACTAAATGTAATTCGTCCATTGTATATTATGGATATTTTATATTATGTAAGTTTTTAATGTTGTTTATGTATTTCCTTTCATCTGTTTCAAGATCAACAAATAAGACATTTGTTTGTCTATCTTTTTGGCTTCAGCTGTGTTTAAAATATCCTATCTGGTCTCTCTTCTGCTTTTTCTTGGGTTCAATTTCCTAATGAATTACTCATTAAAATACCCATTGATTTGCATATCATTTTGACCCTAAACTTCTTGTTCCTCTCACTTCATAAGTCTCCCAGGCTTCTAAGTCTTTTTATTACCAGCTTCTATTTTTAGCTTCTTCCCTTCTTTCTATAATGAGGTTGAAAATTGTCCTCACCAGTGTTCTGAGGGCTGCCTCCAGACAGCTAGTCCACCTCATCAGGGTTCCTGAGTGCTGAAAACTACCTCATGTCAACTACAGAACTGTATACACCAAGGATTCAGAAGGAATCAGGGCATGGAAGATGAGGCAAGGGACTGGGAAGGGTTGGTCTAGTGATGGTGTAGACAGCATGTAGATCCAGTCATGAGAATCTGACAGAAGAGAATCTGGTGAAGTCTTCAAGAAGGTGGGCACAAGAATGATTTGAATGCATTGCTTTGATCTGCTGTATCTCCTTTTGAGGAAATTCCATAGCAAAGAGACATTTTAATATTTGAGTTTTCCTATAACTTGGGAGTGTGTGTGTGTGTTACACGTGTGTGTGGTGTGAGGAATATGGGGACTATAACAATCAACTTCAATTAACTTAGAAACATTTGGGGACAGATTTATCTGCCCATGGCTCCCCTCTCAGTGCATACTCAATTTCCGCATACTGAAATGCCCCACCATTGAGAAAAGATACCACTAGGGACAGGAAGAGCTTGGGTTGCATTTCCACCAAGAATCTCTTTCAGAGACTTGGTAATGTTGATTCAGTTCCTGCTGCAGGCATGGTTGTTACACTGGCTGTGACTTCTGGCCTCCACTAGCAGGACTTTTCTGCATGGCTCAGGAAGTTCTTTTCAGGAGAGAATGAGGATTAACCAACTTTGCCCTGTGTGAGGGTGACTTTGCAAGCTTCACAGACATGCTGACTTCCTCCATCCTGCTCAGAATTCTCTTTCTCCTCTGTGGCAAAAGGCCCATACAACTGCTGGCTTCCGTCATCGCTTGAACATCAACTTGGCCACTTGTTTTCTAGAACAAAATTGCTTCCTTTGTCTTCACCAGACTTCATGAATATAATAAATAGGAAATTAGTGTTTCCTTGAGTGTCACCCTCTTCTCTTTATAAGGAAGAAAGTTTCTAGAGAAACCCTTCAGGGCCACCAACAATCTAATTGTCATACATTTCAGAGTTGGAAGTAAAGGGATTTATGTGCTACATTGACTTAAAAACTAGTATAAAATCTAAGCAGGGGTCTTGTTCTTGATGTTAAGGTGCAAATAGCTGTTAAACTCCTTGTCAAACAAAAATCTCAATGCAGACCTTAGGAAGTGAAGTAGATTGAAACCAATGGACAATTCTAATCTTTCCCAGTTTCTCCATCACACTGCTTCCTCCTCTTCACATCACTTTGTGAAGTTGATTGCCTGTCTCCAAGAGTTCTCTGGGGCCAAATAAGGAAGACAGTATGACCTAGCATGGGATTGGTGTAAGAATTGAATAAAACAGTACATAGGATATAGAGGGGAGGGCCATACCTAAAAGGAACAACCACTATACAAATATGACCAATATTTTATGGAAATTACAAAATAAAAATTTTAATTATACAAAAAAAAAGAAAAAACAACTTTGCAGAAAAAAATTAGGATTATAGCAGGAAAACAGCAATCCCTAATAAATGTGACCATTGCTGATTGGATTAGCGATGGCAAAATGAAGACTAGAAATCTTTTCTTACTTTCCTCTGGGCTCTTCCATTCCCCTACATCGATGCAGTTATGATCTAAACTTTGCTTTTGTTTGACTGTGGCTATTTTCACCATTACTTCCTGCTGGTCATTGTCTGATTGTGCCACCAGCAGTCCAGACCCAAACAGCAGTCCCAACTCCAAAACCTACTTTACCAGCAACCTGGGCCATCTGTATGCACACACACATGTGCACAGATAAACCAAAACCTTCCTCTCAGAGTGGGATGGATTTTTTCCATCACCTAAGGTCCAGCACTCTCCATCTAGCCTTTTGTCCTTTGCCTAATGGGAACAGAGATTTCCCTGTCCCTGTTACCGCTCTTTCCCCCTTTACTCTTCCTACAAATCAACTCTCTCGCCTTCTCTCTCTTTCTTATCTCCCACTCCAACCTCCTTGCAGAGAGATGGATCTCCTTGATTAGACACTTGGGTCTTTCCAACCAAATCCATTCAGTGGCTTTGCTCCATGTTTTCTGGTTCTGGAGTCTTTATGCAGGGGCTGAAGTGTCTACTGATGCTGGGGGCAGTGCTATCATTTCACAGCAGGCTTGGGTTACCCCAGGGCACCAGGAGATAGACATGGGAACTAAGTTCACTGCAAAAGCTGTGATATGCAATCATGAGCTCCCAAAATACACAGGGAGCTACTGCCAGATGAATGGAAGCCATCTGGATTCTCCAGTGTGGCTGGGAGTGCAGTAAAGTCATGGCACTCAGTATTTAATTGTAATTTCTTCTGAATAACTCAGAGTGAATTTTGTAATTTGTAATATTGTAAATTTTGTCAACATGTGGCGAACTAAAGCACTGTTTATCCAGTACACGCTGACTAATCATACCCTGGCTGTCTTTCTGATTGCTGATTCATTTTATTCGTATTTAAAAGAGAAGAAATATATTTCAGAGAAAACACTTGTCTAGATCAGCTGTGAAACTGAAGTAAAGATTGATCTCTTAAGGATATTTGGGTTCAGAGATAAAATGTTTTATATCCAGGGAAAAGTAAATCTATGGATACTGAAGGAGTTGAGTTCACAGGTATAACTGGAATCACATAAGTCTGGGAGTGTAACTTCCTTCCTTAGTTATTCTAGAAATTGCCTCTCTGTAATTTCTTTCATTGGCCAATGATGATAATGTCCCATTTTATCTTTGGGGAACTATACCCATCATCACTGATAACATCATTGATAACTGAAATAATATATATTTAAAGACATATTTATTCCAATAGCTTCCACAAATTATTTATTTTCCTCTTGGATGGTTTCCTCTTGGCTTGTCAAATGGTTGCCTTTTATTTCTGCTTCAATACATTCCTACTTCTCCACAAGTCAATTCAATTTGGGGCAGTGTTTTTCTCAAGTTTGTAATCCAAGGGGTTTTCTTTCATTTCATTTCTTTCATCTCTCTTCTCTGTTTCTAAGAGCTTATTCCACTATTTTTCTGGGTTTTCTGCCACTTTTGCTCTCCTTAATCAAAAGAGAAGTGAAAAAAAGGGAGTAGTTAATACAGGTATGAGACTTTGCAACCGATTAATAAGCAGATCATACAGATTTCCTCTTCTGCTCTTTTTAGATAAAATTTAGAGACATGTCTGGGCTATTTTTCTCTCTGAGTTGGAAAAGTTGACCACCAGACTAGCCTGAAGGACTTCATTACAGCATCTCACCTGTGACCCAAGCTCCCAGTCTGCACCCCAGAACTCTGTTTTAGAGTGAAGTAGCTGTATCCAGGCCTGGGAAAGCATCACACTTTAATAACATTTGCTATGTACACTGTGAGTTTTACATCCCAGTAACTTTTTGGAGGATTAATTATCATTTTCTCTTAAGAGCAAATTGTGTAACTCAGTAATTCACCTTACTTTGCTGCAGGGATGATTCTCATTTGGCTAAAATTAAAAATTTAAATAGGTGCCCTCAGAGTTTAGGTGTCTTAAAAACTCCCCAGCTCCTCTTTACAGCTGAGTTATGCTCTACAAATTTCTGTTATACGAATCATCTTGAATGTAATACTCTGGGGACTATTTCTTCTAGACATTTTATTCCTACTGCTCTCCCAGTGCAAACCTCCCAGTGCAAACCTCCCAAATAGCTCACAAATAGGTGACCTGTTTCATTAGGGGACAATGCCCTCCCCACGCAGGAGTTGCACCAACATGTTTTTCATTCATCTATAAATGAGTCATTTTTCTTTCCATCATTCTGGTGTGATGCCTGATATGTTTCCTCTCATTCCCACATCAATTGACATACTTCCCATAATTTTTTATTATATAAGATCTTAGTCTCTGGAGAAGGCAAGCATGTAATACCACAGCAACTGGTGAGAGATCAGAAGATAAATAACCCCTATTTCCACAGACTTTCACTGTAACTAATTTTTACTGGGAGTGACTTTTGGAAGATTCATTTCATTTCTGGAAGAAATAAAGTTAGTGGCTCTGGAGAAGAGGTATATGGCTCTTAGTGAGAGCTCAGTGGAAAATTCCTAGCAGATTTAAGTATAGAAGCTCTGTGTATACAGCCTTGCATTTCAGGAAAATGACTTGGTGTTTATGGTTCACAGAAGGCCAGGCTTGTGTGCAAGGCAAGTAGTAGTTGTTGTCCAGGCAAGAAAAGATAAGAACCTGAACTGCAGCTACTGTGAGAGAAGAAGAGGGAAGTCCAGGGCTATTGAGGAGGTTGAGTCAACAGAACTTGTATCTGAGAAAAGCAAGGATGTTTGCAGAAAAGAGATGAACGGAAAATTTTAGAGGACTAAGGGGAAGCTAACCCAGAGATCACTTGCTGGAAGCTAAACAGTTAATTCACAAAAGAAGGCTGCTAATCAAATGAACAAGCGTGAAGTAAAAATGCCAACCCCAGTTAAGAAACCCTGCCAAAGCAACACACACACACACACACACACACAAACACACACACACGGAGGGAAATGCAGGCGGCATTCGTGAGATGCTCCAGAGTCAACTCCATTAAAAGATGCAGACAGAGGGAAACAGATGGTCGTTGCTATGTCCTCAGCCATTTGACAAGCTGGATAAATAATTGTTGCCAGGGAAGAAATCATAAAAGCAGAATCTTGCCAGCACGAGCTTCTGCCATGGCCTTTGGTTTGGGGCATGCAGGCGAGAAAACGGAAAATAAATACAGGGAGATGGAGGGAAATCAATTAGTCCTTCACAGATGGGCCTTCAGCATCCCCGAGACTGTGATTGTCACTCATATGAAAGGTTAAGTGAGGTGGGAAGAGAGAGAACACGGAGAGGGCTGTATCCAGGGCTGTGAGATAACCCTGCCGCAGCTGAAGGGCCACAGGGATTGTGAGGCAGCTGTGGAGAATGGAGCCGGGCCGAGGGAGGCAGGAGGGTCGGGGAGCACCAGCCAGGCTTCCCTGAGGCGCGGGAAGCTGGGTGTGCAGAACTGGACACAAACACTTAGGGATCCTGAACATTCCAGATTGAGAAACCCACGGGGCGCATGTAGAGTTTTGGTGCAGGGAAGGAGAAACAAGGATAAGTGATCTGAAGTGGACTGTTTTCCTGCCATGAACTTTAATTTTGCCACAAGTTTATGTTACACAAGTTTACATTTTGAGACATATCTTTAGCATAGCAGGTTGGATCATAGAACAGAAAAAAACAGAGAATGAAAAGGGGAGTTATATAAGATTTTGAAGTTAAAATGGCTTCATGTAATGCTCAACACTTTAGTTGAAGGGGGGAGGGGGAAGGAGAAAGGTGAAGAGAAAGAGAAGGAAAAGGGGAAGAGGGGGAGAAAAAAGCAAGAATAAAGAGGAAAAACAAGGATAAAGAGGAAGAGGAAGAGGAGGAAGTTGAGGAGGAAAGGGTAAGAAGTGGAGGGAAGGAGGATAGAGGAAGAGGAAGGAGAAGAAGAGGGACAAAGGAAAAGGAGGAATTTGTCAACAAAATCATTTTTCTTTATCAGAAAGAATGTTTATCAAGCCAGAGTCCTGAGTAATAATTTGAAGTTTTGCTAATGTCTATCTTTTATCATTCATAATTGAAATGTTATTGACATTTCTTGGGCATCTGAAGATGAGTTTAATTTATTTTCATCTTCTCTGAATTTGATACCAATAATATGCATGAAGCTACACAGTGCTTAAATGAGACTTCAAAAGCAGTTGCTATAAATAAAGAAATTACTTGCATTTTTTATAGCTCTTTACATGATTTTATTTGATCCTGCCAACAGCACTGTGAGAGAGGCAGAGGAGGTGTTATTATCTTCATTTCTTTTCAATAGATATGGCAATATAGATTTACAAAGCCTGTTGAATCTTTCAAACTTCTAAACTTGTGCAAAGCCTGGTTAAAAATGAGGTCTTTTGATTCTCTTCTAGTGCTCCTTCTACTACTCGCTTGATACAAGGAGCCAGGTTTAAACCCAGAGTGACGTTAAGGATACCTTTATCAGTTGCCTGTCAGTTCCTTTTTGCCTTTTGATCATAATTTACACAAAGTCCCTTTTCTAGTCAACCAATTTCCCTTTCAAGCAACTCAGCATCATCAAAATCAGTCTTGCCCTCCTGTACCCTACCTGGTTTTCCCCCTTGGCTTGGATTGCTAGTTTAAGATGGGTAAAATGCATCTCCTCTAGACAGTTCTCTTTGATTGTGCCTTGATTAAGATCTAGGTGTGCAGATGATCCAGGTTCCCCTTAAGAACGCACTACCCATCCTCAGTGGGGAGAAGCCAGTGGGAGGTAAAGGCAGTACTTTCATCGGGATTAGAGACCATAGTGGTACCTGCTTGAGAGCTACATCCTTTGACAGTCATGTTGCCCCCTCATCACCCCAGATACAATGATCCTGCTATGTGCCCTGAGACACTCCATGGCACCTCTCTAGTTGTCCCTCCAAAGACAGTACCTCCTCTTAGCCTCCAAGACTCCAACCCCTAGGATTGCCTACTCAATGCTTTTGGATTGTGTTTGATCAATTCTCCCACGATAGAAATATCTTTCAGGTACACACTTTCCATCTTGATATGAAATTAAAAAGTACTATCCATCCTCTATTTCTTTAGATTTTTTTTCCCAACAGGTTTTTGAAGGTGTTAGAACCCGGGACTACTACTCCAGGATATGCCCCTGTGGTCTTCAGAAAAAAGAGACAGGAAATCTAAGAATAACAACTTGCCTGATGAGCTAGCTTCCTCCCCCCCCCCAGACAGGAAATCCTGGACTGTCTGGAAGATGAGAGATAGCTTTACAGTTTTATCACTCAAGACTAAAGCTTACAAGGTCTGCTTTCAATACATGTATAGGTGCATCCTGCCAAAGTCCTTTCTCTTTAAATGGTAAAGTTCTTTGTTCTTTTTTCTCTCCAAAAAGGTACTGCTTCTTATATAACTTTACTGGGGAGACAAGAAGTTTGGTTCATATTCTACAGACTCCCTTGTGTATGTAACTCAAGTTTTTCTTTCACTTGCTGATCTCTCTGATGTCAGTTCAATTATTTTTCCACCTATGGACCTAAAAAGTAGAGGAAAGTTACTCACAAGTAAGAGAAACAAGTGCAAAGAATGAAATTCACTCTTTTTATTCTCCCACTGAGACTTCCTGCTCCCACCTATTATGACATGACATTTCATTTTAATGTCGTGTTCAGAAAAACAGAAGAGATTCACTCAGTTATTGAGTCAGTTGTGTTCCAGGTTCTTGAAGAAGATTGATCTGGTCTTTATGTGCAAAAATGGATGACATTTCAAGAAGCAGGTCTTGAGATGCTTTGCAGAAATCCAGGCATGAATAACCTGTTCAGGAGTACATTGTTGTTACAGCTTTAAAAATGATTATTATTTCAGTGATTTGTTATCTGAAGCCTAGTCTTGTCAATAAAACACTTTATCTATATGTTGCTAATTCTTTGTATCCTGAAATTACTGCTCCAGAAAGATTCATGTGACATAGTTAAAGGTCCAAGACATATTGAAACAACAAAGATCAATTTCATGGGGGATCATTTCCTGTTTGTCAGTGATGGTCATTTTCCTCTTTAAACTTCCTCTTTAATTTCATTGTGACATCATAGCATCAGGGGAGGATTCTCATCTGAAATAGGCATTATAAAGGATTCAAGTTTTATATTGACTTTGAACACGGTTAACAAGTCAAATATGGAAAAATGGGGAAGCCTCCAACATTTTCATGGGTTTTGATAGTAGGGTTGGTTGTTCAGAGACTTTTCAAGAAAGAACACTTCCCCTGCCAGTATCAGTGGAATGTGAGTATAATTCCACTGACAAAGTCCTTGCACATTGTTTATGTTGAATTGCATTTCTCCTATACTGACCTCATTGCTGAAGCCACAACTTGAACATGATCTCATTTTGTTTTTCCTTCTTTAACCTACACCATCAATCAATCACTGCTTCCAGAATTCAGTGGCTCTCAAATTTTAGCATATTTCAAAATCAACTGGTGGGCTTTGTTTTTCCAGCTTATTAAGGCCCCCCCATCTGGAGATTTTCTGGGATAAAACCTTAGGAGTTGGACTTAGAACAAATCCTCCCAGGTGATGTCCATTTTGAGAGCACTCATTGAGACCAAGAGGAACAGATTGTTTACTTTGCATTTTTCATTCATCCATTGTTGTCTATTCCTGTGCTGACTATTTTAATTCAGGTCCTCGTCATACATCACCTGCATTGTGACAGTGATAGTCTTTCCAGCTCAAATCTGCTTAGAAATTCTGTGACTCTCTAGAGTCTAAAGCATGATGTCCATTTTCCCTACCTTTTTGCCTGCCTCAGAGGCAAAGTTGCAATCTTTGTCTGAGTATTACTTTGTTATTTTTCCCCATGTTTAAAACAATTCACTTGAATCATTGTTTCTTATATATTTCATTTTGAGCGTTATCTTGAATGATACTGAATTGCCACTACAGGAAATAAGGACTTGGCTCTCTCCAGAGCTTTAACCCTTCAGGAATTCTGCACAGACTCCTGTTTTCTCATAGCATCCCTTTGGTTAACATTAATATTCAATGTTGATATATTAGAATTATGTAAATTTATTCACAACTCTGCCATGTATGATGACTTTGTTTTCTGAACAACTTTCTATTTCCCTTACAGCTAGTAATAAATTTAGTTGGATAATTTTTATATACTTGTAATTCAACCTCGAATACTTCACTAGGTTTTGAAATCTCATTCTATGATATTCAGATAGACCACATACTCTTATTCTACTTTTCTTGGGAAGTTTATCTAGGAGGTTATGATCTGTTATCTCTTGGATCATTTGTCTTCACTAGATTACCACCCTGATTTCTCCCTAAACTGTCATTCTGTTCCCTTTGTCTCTCCCCATACTTCACTTATGTTTTGGTGATCTGGTATATTCCTTCCACCAGATTTTCTCTAAAGCTTCTGTAAAGTAGTGTTATGTAGAGCAGGGTTATGTAGGGACTAAATTTATTCAGATACTATATATCTTAAAATGTTTTTATTCTATCCAGATGTTTAGTTGATAAATTGGTTCAGTGTCAAATTTTAAGTCAAAAATATTTGCTTTTACATTTTTTGAAGGCACCTACCTGTCCATTATCTGTTACCAGACTTTCTTTCGTTAAAAATCTTTTGATTGTGACATTTTATTTTCTTCTGGAAATTTATAGAGTCTCTGCCCCCAGTATCCTTAAATTTCTTTATAATATACCTTGCTTGGTATGGGTCTGTTTTTGTCTATTGTGTCAGTCAATAGAGACACTAAAGGAATCTTTTTATCTAAAAATTCATGTATTTCAACTGTGGAAATTTCTTACCTATTGCTTTCTTAGTTTCCATATTTCTATGTCTCAAGGCTCTCCTTTTTTACACCTCATAAATTTTCATATATCCTTATATATATGAATATATATACTGAAAATGCTACAAATCAAAACTTCCCAAATGCATATATTAGAAAAGATGAAACAATGAAAATCAACACAGTAGCAGTACCTAATAATACACATGTATATATAACATACAAATATATTTATTTAGTTGAATTTAGACATTTTCCTAAATTTTTTGCTTTATAAACATACGTGAATTTTGCCTCAATTTTCCTTTTCTCCCATTTCCCTTGTCTGTTTTAGAAATCTAATTTTTACCCTCTTTATAATGTGATGGGATGTATTATATTATTTTCCTGAGACTGTTCTAAAGAATTACAACAGTTGTGGTGACTGAAAACTACAAAAATGTATCTCCTTACAGTTGTTGAGATCAGAGCACAGACTAGAGGTACGGGCAAGTCCGTACCTCTATTTCCCTTCTGTCTGAAAATTCCATTTTTCTTTTTTCTTATAAGGATATTTGTGATAGAATTTCTCATAATCTAAGATAAACTCATAATCATAATCAACTCATAATCTAAGATAAACTTCTCTGTCAAAAATCCTAAAATTAAGCACACCATTAGTGTGCACACAAAGGTAATCGTTGCTTTTTTGTGATGTCAGGTGGTAGTCACAGGTTCCTGTGATTGGAACACTTAATCTCTTTTAAAGGTCAGTATTTAATCTATCTCATGGAGATTTATTTCTTGTTGCATCTCCTGGAATAATGTTAACAATATATATATTAGCTATCACTTGGAAACACCTATAAAGTCTTCCGAAGATTTTGAATTCATTGTAACAAATAAGTTAAACCGGTCAATTTATTTCTTTTTAAGTTTATAAAGTTAATCATGCTTTAAGAACACTTCCCTACAACATGAAGACTTCCTTTGTGAATACTTTTTGGTCCATTTTACTTTCCTTGGAAATGGCTTGGTGTCTCTAAATTTGGAAATAGGTTGGCATAATGTCATTTAGAATATTCAATTAGAATTTTTCCATTGGTACTACAGTCCATGTTAATTCCTTTAAATGTCAAATACTACTTATGACGATTTCCTATAATTTCTGAGTAAGCTTTAGTTGAGGATGTTTCCATTTTATTACTCCAGAAAATAAGGCAAATTGGCTTTTGTTAATCTTCCCCTGCATCTTCATTTACAATTTTATAAAATTTTACTCTCATCACTTTTTTCTTTTGACTTTTTGAGCTATTTGTTAATTTTCTAACATCTTGAGTCATACTCTTTTTTCCACTAAATTTTTTTACCCATTCTTTTTTCTGATGCAAGTCTATATATTGCCTAATAAATGCCACTTACACTGCAATTGAGAAGTTCTGTTTTCACTTTTTATTGAGGCAACATGGGTTGACAATGCTGTATATGACTTAAAAGTATAAGAAAGTATAAGATCAAACACTTCAGGTACATATTGCCACAGTACACCATAAAGGTGCACATAGTCCTCCCACATATTCTTCTATCATAGTCCAAGGGGCACTCTACATGTTCTGCTTACTACCCTCTCCATTTCCCTCTGGTAGCCTCATTTTTATAGTTTTAGATTTTGTTATTAATTTATTTTTATCTCGCCCTTTGTTTCTCTACATTCCACATATAAGTAACACCATCCACTATTATCTTTCTCCTTCTTATTTATAGTCCTTCATACAATTCCCTCCAGTTCTATCCATGTTGTTACAAATGGCAAGAGTTCAGATTTTTCACAGCTGAGTGATATTCCACTGTGTACATATACTATATCTATCTAATCCACCTTTTTGTCCTTAGGCACTTAGGTTGTCTATAACTTGACTATTATAAATAGTACTGTAATGTAAATAGGAGTGCATGCATCCCTTTCAAATGAGTACTTTTGTGTTCTTTGTAATAATACGCATGATTGCAATTGCTGCATTATATGGTAGATCTAAATTTAATATTTTGAAGAACAGCTATACTCTTTTTCATAAGGCTATACAGTCTACATTCTCATCAATAGTTTTCAAAATTTCCTTTTTCTCTACATCATCACCAATTTTTGTTGTTTCTGGTCTTTTTGATGAATCATCCTCACAGGAGTGAAATGGTATCTCATTGTGGTTTTGATTTACATTTCTCTGAGGATAAGTAATGATGACTATTTTTTCATGTGCCTGTTGGCAATCTTCTTTGGAGAAGTGTTTATTTATCTCCTCTTCCCATTTCCCAGTTCAGTTGTCTTCTTGTTGATTTGTGTTTGGTAAGTTTTGATATACAGTGGCTATGTTATTTTTCATTTTAAATATACTTTCTATAACATAGCTGATTTAGAAGGACATTTAAAAATTTCTAAATGTATTTTTAAACTTGATTTCTAATTTTATTGCATTGTTGTTAGAGAAAGTGATCTATATGCTATGAGTTCTTGGATATTTGTTGAAAATTACATTGATTAACTTTTGGTCAATTTCTTAGATGGGCCCTATAAAATCAAATATGTGTTTTTCTAATTGTTGAATGTCAGTCAATTTAGCATATTATCTCCAATTTTATTTCTTTTTAAATCTTGCTTTCCTGTTCGGTTTTATATCCACACTAATTTCTCCATGGTGTGGTCAAATGTTAATAAAGAAGCATATTAAAAATCTCTCACTATGCTTACAAATTTATGAATATACCTTTTTTTTTGCACCTCTCCCATTACTTGTTTTACATATTTTGAGACTATTTCAGGCACACAAAATTTCAACACTGGCATATATTTTTGTTGAACTATTTCTTTGTTATATAATAATTCTGTTTATACTTAACTCTGTGTTTTTGCCCTAAAATAATATTCTAATAATAAAAGAGTTATGTCAGCTATATTTAAACTACACTACTATTTTTATCCTTCAATAATTTATTTGCATCTTACATGGGTCATTATATTTAATTGTGTGTTTTGAAAAGATATATAGCTCTTTACATCCATTCAACACAATTACTAATCAATGTAAGGTTTCTTCTTACATCATATTTTGAACTTTTCATTTTTTTTCATTGTGTACCTTTTATTAAAATGTTCTATTTTTCTTAACCACTTATTTCCCCCCTTTTTGTTTTATGATTTATAATACACTATTTTTTAGAATTCAGTTTTCTTACTTTGGTCAGGTCACCTAATCTTTCTGCATGTATGAGTTTTGCTATCTCTAGGAAGGAGCTGATAGTAAAATATTTCTAACAGGTTACTTTTAGGTACAAGACACATAACTTATCAAAGACATTCAAGCATTTAACGTACTGTCTAGCTCCTAATAGATACCTAATACAAAGTGGGTTGTGACTATTGTTATTATGATCAATATTTTGAATATTTGCTGCAAATGATTTGAAAATTTTTCCAAACATGTCACTAACTGAAAAAATTTTAGAAGCAGATTGTGTATTCTAGAGCAACTGTGCAGCTTACTGTTATGCAGGAAGTTTAATTATCTACCTTCCTGCTAAAGCTTTTGGTGGGAAGTGGGAATATCAGCACTGTTGGAAACTGATTGATTAACTCAATCAAGATCATCCTCAAAGATGACTCCAAAAATATATCTGACAGTTTGTGACTGAGAAAATCAGTCGGCATTTGGGAGTAGGAGGAGTCAGGTAGAGCCATCCTTTTCTCTGAATTATTATTTCTGAACAAGAGGGGTGTTATGTGGTAATCTCATGTGGAGAATTCTTCCTGCTGTTGCTAAGTTTTGTAAATAACTCTTCAAAATTAACTCCAGAATTTTTCATCCAATTGCTAATGCGTGTGGGACTGATAATGTATTTACGTTTTTGAATATAATTTTCAGTGTATAATTAACCATAGGTTTTATAAAAATGTTCTGAAGGCACTGTTTTAAGGCATCAGTTCTGGTAGAGAAGTGAATCTCTTTCAAATCACAAGCTTACGACATCACAGACCAACTGCCCATGTTCCAAGCCCTGAGGAAATCATACACAGACTTTGATCAGAACTGGATGATCTATGAAATGAAACATCCTTCCTTCTCCTCCTTCTATTCCACTAAACAGCTTATTAATCAGCTTGACTAAAAGCAGAGCTGAGAATAGACCAGGTTTGTCTCAGTAATGTATTCTCTACATCTAGTGGTCATGTGTTTGTATACACACACACACACACACACACACACACATACCATCCTTCAGCCTCTTTCTCTTGCTACTGCCAATATTGATAATAAATGTACTATTTCACAAGTTATTCCTTTCATAAGTAGCCCTAAGAGTTAAAGACATAAAATTCTAAGTCTGTCCTTCAAACCTTGGAAGATCTAACAATTTGTGTCATCTGTGTTTTATCAGGATGCCTTCTCTCTCTTCATTCAAGGTCCTGAGAACAGAATAGGATTCAGAGTAGGGCTTGCAGTACATAGTAAGAGACATCTCTGCTAAGCTACAGACTTTGGGTATAGTCATTCTATGATGCTCAAAGGAATCTTCCTCCTCTGTTTCAAACAAGCTAGTGACTCAGCATCATCTGCAATCATGTTACAAAAGTGTGGTCTGTGACGGGTATTGGAATGTTTGCTGTCTGCAGTAAGATGAACACAGAAATTGAGAGTAAGCGTATATTTACTTGCGAAGGTGATTTTTATGTCAATTTAATCTCATCATTAGATTTTAACTAATTTAGGTATTACTTTGTGTGCCTTTATTTCCTTTTTTCAATTATTCATCCTAATGTGTTTTACACCTGTATCAATCTATAATGGAACAAGAATTCCAAAATAAAGGTGGGTCTTCATTTAAAAAAGTTTGAGAAGTGCATTCTACAGGATGAAGCCTCAGCACTTTATATAAGCTACAAGGTCATTGCTGCCTGATCCTAGACTTGCTCTTGAACTGCCTCACCTTCCCTGTCTCCTGGTCCCTTGACAGCACTGTGATCAGCCATATTATCTTTCACAATGCTAGTCTTCTTCCTACAATGCCTATCACATTCTCAGAAACTGCTCAATTTCTACTCATTAGCAGATCCACCTTTGTGCATGAGTCAGGACCCTTCCTTGTGTGACAGACACACAACTCAAGTCATTTAAACAGGAACGAAACTATCAATGGTAGATTTACTCAATAGGATCCATAAACTAGAATTGTTTTTGTGCTTCTCTCTCACTCTCCCTCCTTCCTGTTATTCTCTTGGTCTTATTCTCCTTTACTGCAGACAGACTTGTTCAATATCATAGAAAACATTGCAGAATCCAGCTCTGCCAACGTAATGGCACAAGAGGAAAGAGAAAACTTGTCCTTTCATTTCAACATAAGATCATGCCAGCAAGAATTCATACTGTTCTCAATTGGATCAAGTGCCCACTTTTGATCTTTGGACCAATTATTGTGACCAGGAGAAGGAATAGTCTTGGCAGTCCATTTCCCACCCGAGAAATCACTCTGAAATATAATTGTACTTCTCTCTTTCCTCATCTTTAAGATCTTACTTTCCTCATCATCTACAGGGAAAGAATTCAGTAGGTACTGTTCTTCATGGATAAGGTTTGGTATTTGTACTTTTACGGCAAGAATAAAAGGCAGGACCATATCCTGCATCTGTAATTCACATCCTGAAATACCAGTTCTACAACACTGCAGTGAAACCTTAAGCACCTCTCAAAATGAGATTCTGCCTCTTCTATTAGTCTTCTTGAGTCATCCTTAAATAAAGATACTAACTACTCATTGAGGTTATTTTATACTTCATATACTTTTATTGGTGTCCCTGTAATGCAGTTATAATGTGATGTATTTTTTTCCTACTATTTTTTTAGCTCAACTTTGAGCTTATCTATACCGTTTAACAATTGCTGGTATATAGTAGATGCTCAATTTGATGTTTGTTGAAACAGATAATAGCACTGATTCTCTTAGATTACAGGTGTATGTTAACATCTCTTCTTTGAATATGGAGAGTGCCTTGTTGTAACCTCAGAGACGAACATGGTACTAAACACATAGAAAGTGATAAATGAATGTCAAATGTGAATAATTGAATGAATAATTTAATGGGGAAATCAGCCTAATGTCTCTACAAAGACTTCATTTGCTAGAGAGAACTGGCTGGTACTGCAGGGTTGTATGGGTTCTATCTTCAAACCTTTCTTCTATACAGCTAATCCCATGTCTGGTTGGGTGTAAGAAGGTGATTTAATTTAATTGACACAGAAAATGCTAGTTCCTGGGCACCGAGGGCTAACTTAGGTACTTGTTCAATAACTTTTCAGACCAACTTATTTCTCTTTTAAAGTTGGGACCCAGAAGGCAGGAAAATTGAACCCTGTATGGCCAGATAATTACAAAGAAATATCCATCACGAAAAGCACCTTCCATACAGATTGTCATGAGGAATGAACCAGCTAATAATCTGGTTCTACAGAGATGCTCACACCAGGAACTGGGTATATATCTTTGCATGGGTTTAAGGCAGATGATAAGGAAGGGAAGAGGGGGCTATGACTCACTATTGTGAACAATAACGAAGTCAGATCATGATAACCATTGCCATGGTGACAAGTCATTTCTGTCATTCTAGCATGTGCATAACTTATCATTAGTCATCATCTCACAATGTCAGGCTGACACAACCTGAGCTGTTATTAATGTCTCAGAACTGCAGGCTTAGAAGGGTTATCCCTTAGCTATTTATTTCTGCTGTGCACGAACTAAGAACAACATCTCAAGTCTTTGTTTGCAGGAGTTGGTTGTCTGATTAGAAATAACTTTAGAGGGATTTAAGAGGAAGAAATATTTGCTATCACTAAGCATTCTGTCCTTTATAAAATTCTTAATAATTATTTTGTTAGTCCTCTGTGAAACCATCTAAAGAAGGTTCCTATTATGTTTTCTCGCTGCTCAATGCATACAGGGGCACAGGACAATTGAAAATCTGTTATTGTGCTACAATGATTTTTACTTCAAATAGAATCATGTAGCTAGAATCATTATAGAAGACTTTGTTTTACTGCCATTAACCATTTATTGCCATTTAGCTATTATGACTATGACTATGAGACTATGAGATTTGACTATCAGACTTTCCTCATGGCTCATCATATAGATACTCAAAAATATTTATTGGATAGATAAATGAATGAACAACTGCAGGCTTGTAGGTGTTTTATTATAAATATAGTAGTTGGATTAAATTCTGAGAAACAGAAAAAATAAAAGCAAACATGATATCCAATCACAAATATTTGCTAGTTTTCAGTTTTCAGTTATTACAGACTGTTCAACTTCTAATGTCTTGGCTTACCTTTTTCTCTTCTGCCTTGAAAGTTCTTCTCCATATTGTCCATCAAATAAACTCCTGCACATTTTCCCTGGTCTTATGATTCTCCAGTCCTTCCCAATGTTCCCTTATCATGGCAGAATTAGTTATTCTCCTTTCCATGTTATACTGAAAATTATGAATTCCTGTCAGTGTTGATTCTACTAACCACACTGGACTCAAATGGCTGCTTTACTGAAAACTTCCTCTGATTCTCTCAAGGACACACGTCTTACTAAGCTTTGTATTTAGTGTGTATAAAGTGTTTGTGTAAACATTCATTCCAGTGTACAGGAGAACAGGATGAGGTGAGAATTTATGCATGGAAGAATGAATGCCTTGAGTCAAATCCAAATTATTCAAGTTGTGCTTAAGTGGAAGACTTTAAAGACTGTCCAAGATGTGAATCTGGCTCCATTGATCCCACTGTCGTGTCCTTTTCAGCAAGTCCTAGGGTGTGTTCAGGGTAGAGAACTGTACTGGCACAAGGAAGGAAGGTCAAGGAATTTAACATCTGCACGTTCCTGGGAAGAAGCTGATCCAGAGAAGTTATTTTAGAAATAGGGAAAACCAGAATACAACCATTCCTTTAGATGTCACTGGTTATTGATATTCCAGAAGAAGATTCCTAGGATGTTTTATCAAGTCATTTTCGGTAGCTGGAACAAGAAAGCAAAGACACATTCTCCATTTTCAAAGTAGACTAGATGTCATGGGAGAAATTCAGCTTTTGCTTTCTACCACATGCGAGCAAATGGCAGACACTGAATAAATACTTAATGAACAAAGGAACATGAAATCAGAGCAACTCGGTTGCTGGAGTGAAGTTTCCAGCTCTCCTCACAAATCTGTGGGAGCTCACATTTTAGTTGCATCTGTTTTTACCTCAGAGTTCTCAAGGGTGGTGGTGGAGGTAAAAACAGAACTTCTCGAAGGAACAATTCTCATTCTGAGCCTCATCCCCACCACTGTGTGTGGTGAAAGGAATTTTCCAAGAGGTCTCTTAAATACTTCAAAACTCCAGGCAGTGTACTTCAATATCTTTTAAAATATGAAAAGCTTTCCCCCACAATCTTCCGCCTGACTCTCCCCCTGGGGTGACTCACTGAACTGCACAGCATCTCAGCCACACCTGCTTTTGATCTTCCACACAGAACTGCAGTCCTTGGGTCTTGGACTAAAGACAACTTCCAGCACTTACAGAAAAGCTACTTTGAGCACTCTGCCAAGGACTTAGGAGGCACTTTTTTCAAAGAAACAAATACATTTGGTTTCCAGACTTAAGGCCAAGCTGCCTTGTCCCCTACTTGTTCTTTTTCTCTGTCTATGACAGAGAAGTAGCTAATTATATACAGGGGCTTAAGGAAGCAGCTACCAAAATCACATATTCACATAGAGTCTGCACCAGAAGGAAATCTAGGTCGGGGCTGTCTTCCAGAAGTGCAAGTTAAAACAATAGCCTCTGCCTGTGTGTCAGAGGTAACAAAACATGGTGGCAAGAGAGGAAATGTAGTTCACAGACTCACAATTGGTAAAAATGTCCTCTTTCTTCCTCAGGGCTGGAAATTGATTTTTCTGAGCCTTTGCACGTTGTCCCAAAATGCCTTCAACGTTAAATCCCTGAACATAAAACAAGAACATTTGGTGCCAGGATCGAACTTTCTTTGGCCTTGAAGATGATTTGAGCGTCTGGTTTCCTATCAGGAGCCTTAAAGTCGGGTCTAGCACAAGAGCTGTGCTCAGTAACTCATTATATCCTGGATGCAAATGAACAGGCAGTATTAGTAGATTTCAGCCATGAGCAACATCTAGGGATGTAAAAGAATTTTTCTGTTGGCATTTCCTATAAACTGTGTGGATTCCAGTTCACGTAGGAATCAGTAGAAAGGAAGCAAGTCATCGATGGTCTCTTTTCTGCCTAATGGCATCTAGAGAGTTAAGTCATCATACACAAGTGGGATTTAATTTTACATGTGAAGTTGCACACATTTTCCCTGCTTTATATATCTTTTTATCTTGAAGTAGTATAGCATTATAGCATATAAGTTTATGTGTCTGTCACTGAGAGTCAGCATGTCTATCAGCTATATTAAGTTTATCACTAAAAGTTCATTTCTATCCTTCAGTACCATTATCCCTTTATTTAAGTAACTATTTCTCTGTACGTGTATTATATGCCGGGTACTCTACTAAGAACTTCACAACTATTGAATATTCATAACTTTATAATATTTATAATGTTATAAGTGTTTCATGTTCTTCATTCATTCAAAAATGATTTCTTCAGCATCTAGTATGTGCCAGTTGTGTGTAAGGCTTCTATATAAAAGCTTCACTGAGCTTATGTGCTAGTGCAGAGACACTGACACTGTTGGAAGGTATGTAGGGTCAATGAATTCATCAGGCTTTTTTTTGTTTGTTTGTTTGTTTGATTTTGGAGACTAGGTCTCATTATTTTTGCCCGTGGAACTACAGGCACATGTTGCCCAGGGAACCATGGACTCAAACAATCCCCAGCCTCAGCTTCCCAGGTAGCTGGGATTACAGGTGTGTGCCACCACACCCAGCTATTTTTTTTTGGGACTAGATCTCGCTACATGCCCCCCTGGCAGGACTCGAACCACCATCCCTGTCCCTGGCCACAACTTCCTAGACTGCAGCCTACAGACATGCACCACCATGCCCGACCTCATCAGGCTTTTTATGCCATGTTTCTATGGTCTTGATCTTGTTAATGCCGAAGGCTCTTGGGAGTATGGGCATGGGGCGCGTGCACCATAATTATGGACACCTGTACCTAAAGAACATGGGCATGGGCATGTGTGTAAGTGGGCACACCTGAGCCTAGAAGCCGGGCTTACAACAGAGGCAGCATCACCAACAACACTACTAAGAGTACGATAACCCAGGCCTCCTGTCCGGCCCATGCCTGCCTCCCAGCCTGCCAGCGTGTGTGCCTGGTGTGCTCTGTAGCTGGCTCCCTGAGCCTGTAAAAGCACACTGAGGGCTCCAGGTCTCATTATCTGTCTGCTGGAATTGATAGAGAACCTGCCCTATCCATGGGTGCGCTCACCCTCCAGCAAGGTATTTCATTAATTCCAGAAAACAAGCGGCGATGAGGAAAGTAGACTCAGGTGAGAGGAAAGAGGGTGCAGGAAGGACTGTTTAATTAGGATGTGCAGGAGAAGCCTTGCTGCACGGGCATCTGAATTAACAAAGATGTGCTTTGTAAAAATCCAGGGAGAGAATCTTTTAGACACAGAAGCCAGAGAACTGAAGAGGGCCTTATTTAGCGCTGATACAGTAATTTGAGAAATGCCTGGAGACAAGTGGGGGAGGGGCACGGGGAAGCGATGGCAGAGAAGATCAAGCAGAAAGGCAAAGACCTAATGATGCCGGGCCTTGGAGAACATGGTAAGGAGTTTGCATCTCATTCTGAAGATAAATGAGAGCCTATCTGCTTATTTTTATTAACATTCGATTGTGTTACTATTGCTTTGTGATACATATGAATTTCAGTGATATATCTTCATCTCTGTGAATAAGCGCCCTTCCCACAACCAGACTGATCCCGTCTCCTCTAGCCTCCATTGTCCCTGCCCTCTTGTATCAAGCGCCATATCTTTCACAGATTCTGAGGTTTTTTAATTGTGCTTTGTTTTCATTTGCTTTGATTGTTTCTATCCCACATATGAAAGAAACTCTGAAGGCTATGAAAACACTTGTCGGTGCCCCAAATTCATAGCAGCAGTAAAGCCATGAAAACAGCCTAAATGTCCAACCACAATAGCTGAATAAGAAGTGTAATAGATATGATCAGTGGCATCTAACTCAGCACTGGCTAAAGAGGAAATGTTGCCTGTTGCAACAACATGGTGGTGGTGGTGGGGGGGGGGTGTTATGCTGAGAAAAAAAAAAAAAAAGAAAGAATAAGTCAGAAGGAGAAAGACAAATACTGGATGATTTCTCTCCTATCAGGACTACAGACAATTAAGCAAATAAACTTGTATATGTTAATACTGGTGCATTGGCTGTTGAGTGAGAAGAGGTGGTAGAAGGCTAGAAGGACAGATAGGAGGCTATTGCAGGTATGTCATCACATAGGGTTCATAAGGCAGAACTTGGGCACATTTAAAGTCATAAATAGTGAGACATGCTCACTTAATATAATAATCAAATAATTATTTGAGATGAAGAAAATGAAATGGGAGGCTCTAGCTGTGGTATAATTGAGGGTGGGCGTAACAGGGTTTAGCCTTATAATAGTCCAGAGAGGTAAAAAATTGGGTTGAGAGGAAATTTAGTTTCTATTGTTCAATCAAGCAAATCAGGCTATTCAATAATTCAAGCTAAAAGAACCCGCAAACATATTTATAATGGCTGCCTGACAGTTTCTAAGGAAAGTTTTCTTGTTGGCATTCTTGTAGATGTCCCTCCCAGACTTGATGTCTTAGTACACTGGGAAAGGCTCAGAACTTTCTTGCTTATTTAGACCATTCACCTTGCATTTGAAGTTTGTTTTTTCTCTCATCATTGCTGATGAGTCACCAGAAGAAAAACCGCTTTTCCAAACTTCCATAGCTGCCTTTGTTGCTCTGTTTTGACAGGAAAAAGAGTGCTGTTGGCAAAATCTGACACAGCTGGCTGGCTGTTTGTTTTCTTGGAGGACCCAAAGGTGAATATAAATAATTTAAAATAGCTTTTATGATCTATCTGTCTGTTCCTGGTGACAAAATTAAGGGAATAAAGCAAAGATGGAAGAGGTAGAAATATAAAAAGATTGAAAGAAAACATAAAATTGGATTTGTTTTAACAAATATTTATTGAGCCGTCAAAGTGAGCAAGGAAACAAACAAAAAAGAACTAAAAGCTTGTATTTCCTCAGTATTGTGTGCCTGCAACTCTTGAAACCTGGAAGACACAATGCAGTGGGTATCATCTTTTCATCATCATTTTACAGATGAGTAAATGGATAGCTTAAAAGGGGTGGAGGAAATTGCTTTTACTCTCCAATCTAGAAAATGGCTGAGTGTTCCCCCCACACGCACCAACCAGGTTCTAAAGGTCATTTTATTGGCGATCATGCTATTTCTAACTAAAGGTTCATTAGGAGTTCACTGGTGCTGAGGGGTGAAGCTTATTGATGATGATACTTCCATGGGAGAGCTTTCAAGTACGCTGAGATTGGAAAGAAGTATCTGATTCACTTCCAGAAGAGGGCATGCCTTCTCACACCAGCAAAATGAAAAGAAGTGAAGAATCCAGGTTATCACTGAATGCTCTTTCTCTTGGTTCCCAAACAATTTTTACGTATATATTCCTTTAATTGATAACATATATAATACATAATAGGGTACATGTATATTACAAATAAGAATTGCTTACCTTTTATATTATCTAGTATATAATGAATAGTATATAACATGTTTTAATATAAATATATAAACTTCACATAACTATAATGTATTTATAATATGTTTTGCTATATATATGTATTGTATATATAAAGTCACATATATTTCTTTTGTGGATATGATTGGATAACTTAATTTCCATTCAGTTCCCAAAAAAAGAACCAGATTTGAAGTCTGGAGATGTTACTGTATTTTTGTCAAGTCCCTTCATTTCTTAGTCTCACGCTCCTCCAGTGAAATGAACTAAATATTTCAGACAACTCTAAAATTCATTGATTTCCATTTGAAAACTTGGCCAACACGTTCTACTGATCAGGGACTGTGTTCTTTGTGTAGGTGCTAGGGATGTCTTGGCCCTATAGCTGTGTTTACTTGAGCCCAGGCTTATCAACCCATCCAGTTCAGACACTTCTCCGGGCACGGATGGTGTTTCCACCTGTTAACTCCAGCAACTGGTTCATAGCAAATGCTCAGTCACTAATGATTACTCTTCTTGTATGGCCCTCCAGGTAGATGGTTCCATATCCATTTTTATTGGCAATATCATTCCAAGTATATTTTGTTCCTCATTATTTCAAAGTAATTTACTTCCAGCTTGATGAAAATGAACAGTTCATGTCAGGTGGGGTTTAGGTTGGAGTCCCTCGTTGGAATGTTGCTAAACAGGCTTCCTAATTACTATATATTTATCCTTTCAACAAGAAATCTCAAAACAATTTACCAAGAAAGCTATTACTGTGTAATTTAGAATGAGGTACAAAGAGATCAGCAACTTATTAAAGGTCAATAAATTATTCACTGATTGGGACTCGAGCTGCTGTACCACACATCACAACTTTCTAGATAAACCCAAAAGAAGAGGCAAAGGAAAGAGTGGTGATTCTGTGTACCCAGCGTACTTAGCATAATCAGTTTACCTGTGTCAATTTCATTACGGTTTATAAATAGGGATGGTGACTCATGGGAAAAGAAAAGCTTCCCTACTCTTTCCCTCTTCAAGCAGGGTAATTCACCATTCAAATCTATTCTGAAAGGACCGCAGAATTTTAGTTCAGCAGACTCCTGAGAAAAGAGCCTGCTCTCTGCAAAAGCAGTCCCTCTGGGATTTGACTGGAGTTGAAAGTATCGTAGGTGGGGTGTTATATGTCCCTCAACCATTCTTTCTGACTGGCTTCTTCATCAGAACCATGTTTGAAAATCCCTTTATCTTCCTTTGACCCTGGTAGGTTGCTACTCAAAGGACTACACGCTAATCCTCCTCAGCTGTCTGGAGAGATTTAGCTCTTAGTCAAAGGGGTTTCAAAGAAAAGATTTTCAGAGTCCTAGAATGGGAATGTATTGTTGGCTATAAATAAATAGGTCACATTTACTTGTTTTTGTGAGTGACTGGAGATGTTTCAGGAAATTTAGGAACACATAGATGGGTGTTATCATCATTTCAATATTTCAGGGAGAAGAGAATCATAAATTTGTATAAATTTGAATAAGACTACCTGCTTATTCCTAAAGATCTTGAATTAGGGAATATTTGGCATCAAAGAAATGCTCTTTTGTTTGTTTCTCCACAAAATTAATTCTGCTCGAAGAAATTGTGCCAAATGAAAGCCCTAAGGGGATTTCCTCTCATGAGTAAAAAGCATTATTTAAAATTAGATTAATTTCATGGTAACAGAACAAATTTTCTTGGGGGTATTGTAAAATTTGACTTATATTTTGTTTTACCATCACTTAAAATATTCCTTTAACTTGTACTTAACTTCACAAAATTTGCATCTAAGAAAATAGTTTGGAAAGAAACAGATTATATGCTACAAATGATACACACTTCGGAATCATCTCTCATTCCCACTGCAGTTTTACATTTGCTTGATGAGGTGAACTGGGGGATGTTTCTTAACCTCTCTGAAACCTAAACTATCTCTTCCATAAGCAATGATGATAAAGTAGCTCCCCTGAGATTGAGTGAATAACATAACATTCAAAGTGCCTCGTATCTGGGAGAAATGTTGAAAATGTCACTTTCTATCTAAAAGCCCAGAATTGTGCCAATGTCACTAAATTCCAAAATCATTGAGACTGAAATAAAAAGGCACTTATTTGGTGTTGTTTTATTTCTTTGCTCTACGTATTAGTTTCTTCGCTCATAGTTTAGATGTTTCCTATCTCTCCCATTATGTCCTTCTTATAAATTAAAACATGATGTGGTCAATTAGAAAAGAATGACTGGCATCCTCTTTTCCTTTGGGAAAGATGTCAACAGTCACTGGAAAAGCAGTCACCTTTTGCTGACTCCCAACTTATGTTAATTTATAGAGATTAATACATGTATAGGTCAAAAGGTAGATATATGATATATATATGTGAATGAGATTAATATAATGGAATTAAAAATATATCTTTCCTAGCTCAATAAACTTGTTTATTATCAATACACTGTGTGACTTGGAACAAAACACCTGATTCCTCTGAGAATTTAGTTCCTTGATAACAGAATGAGAAAGAATTCTTACAAGAGTTGAATCTAAGCTGGGCACTGTGGTGTGCACCTGTAATCCCAGCGCTGGGAGGCTGAGGCCAGGGATCACTTGAGTCCACGGGTTAGAGACTACCCCAGGCAACATACTGAGACCTAGTCTCTAAAAAATAGCAAGAGTTGAATCTAAAATGTCCTCAGGATCAGGCAAACCTTATTGGGGCATGTCAGGTAGTTGGATAGATATCTGTTGTGAACACCTAATTCAAATTTTGAACAAAGTGGTCTAAACAGTCACCACCACTTTTGATGATCTTGTCAGTTTCCTCTTCTTAGGACCCATCAGCAAGAGACCTTGTCTAGACTATGACTTTAATGGCCTTCCTTTCATGAAGCTCAACTTGTCTATTATGAACAAAGTCTTATGAGAATCAAAAAATTCTTAGAATTTATGGACATTGGAGGTCATCAAAGATACAGTACATCTGTATTGGCGTTTTAAGAGGGAGGGTGATGAATGCAATGTCTCTAAAAGGTCATTCTTCTAAGATCATAAATCACATTTCATTGCTCTCAAGGAGGAAACAATTCCTTTATATTGACGATGGCCAAGAATTCTTCCTTGAACTTGGAAAATATGCAAACTGCCAATAGGTCCTGCTTCTCTCTTCTTTCCCCAAATGGAAGTAGGTTAAAAGCATTTTTGTATGTGAAAATATACACATATTTTAATACATAATTATCTTCTTTCCTGCACTAAAGAAAGGGCAGAACCTGTATTTATTTACACTCCAAGTGATATTGCATTTAAGTTCATCATTTGATTTTTGATATTTAAATTAAAATCTGTGAATCTTTGCTGTGAAATTTATATATATATAGTCACTCATATCCAGTGGCATAAGAGCTTACTGGAAACTCAGTACAGTGTCTCCTTCTAACTCTATAACTTTAAGCAAACAGTAAACTTGGAACAACTCTTCGACCTGAGCCACATTATAATGTGACTTCTGATTCTGATTGCAGTCTGTTTAGCAAGACAAGGCAGGAGTGTGAGACTTACTGGTGGTGAATAAGAAGAGCCTCTATGAAATAATAAAGCTACAATACATCCACAAGAACTTTATTATTAGACATTAAAGAACATCAAGAAAGATTTATATCTTCTTTCAACTTCACTCTGTGACAGATTCAAATTCAATTGCTTGGTTGTTTTAGAGTAAAGGAGAATTTCAAGAGGAGAATGTCTTTCGGCAGTCTTATGATGATTTAAAGTATGTTTAATCATCTTCTGCTCTCTCCAGGAAGATTACTAACATGACTTAAGAAGCAGAATGTACACTGATTTTATCCTCAGAGAGGAGAAATGCTAAAAGCTCATTATGAACACACACATCTGCATGCAGCCTGCTTCACATTCAGACAGTGAGTAGAGGCTCACAACATGGAATTTGAAGCAGAATATTTAGAATGTAAAACTTGACTTCTAATGTAATAAATAGAAGTCTTAGAGCCTAGAGGCTGTTAGCATAAATGAGCTATTCTGTAACTGCAAACTTAATACCCCCCTTAAATAAATTTAAATCTGCATGTGTATGAGTAAGTTTTTAAAGTAAAAAACAGTGGATCTTCTGTCCTCCAGGGATTTGTCTGAGATGTCTTTATTTTCTGAGTATAGTCCATCACCTCACACTCCTTCACTTTTTACATCCTAATTTCCATCCAAGAGAAACTATTCCTGATTACCTATTGTCAGAGTTTGCTTTGCCTCCATATTAAGCCATTGATAACACTTGCTCTTCCCACCCATTTTGCATGTTTAAGTAAGTCCTAATTTTCCTTCAAGGCCCAATTCAATATTATTCCTTTTCAGAAAACCTTCTGTTATCTTTCCAAATGGAAGTAGCAAATCCCTTCTGGAAATCCCGTAGCTTTAATATGTACGTAATGATATCACTGGGCCTTTTTACACTATAGCCTTTGACACAACCTTTTTCTTATTTACCCTACTGGCTCCCCAAAGGCAGGACTGACTTCTAAGGCAAATTAATATCTCTCACAGCACCTAAGACAGTCATGTTTCTTTTGTAGATTTACTTTAAAATGTATCCAATAAAACCAAACCCTTAAATTACAACCACTGATATTCTTAGGTATACAAAAGACATGCTATAAGTTGGTGAGCTTTAATTTATTTATTCCATGAATAAATATTAG
Organism: Uropsilus gracilis; assembly: GCA_004024945.1. NCBI lineage: Eukaryota > Metazoa > Chordata > Mammalia > Eulipotyphla > Talpidae > Uropsilus > Uropsilus gracilis. The sequence goes on from PVHY01002521.1 coordinate 75,886, forward strand.
GAATCTGCTAGGTGTCAAATGCTGTGCTAGGTAATAAGAGTCTAGATGAGTAAGTCTGTATTTGGGTGATTAAGAAACAAGGAAATAGTTAAAAATAGAATATCCAAATAAATCAAGATGATATGATACTGAATGGCTGAATGATGGGTAGTGCTTAAGGTGAAACCCACATGACAACAAGAAATCTACCAGTTATCAGGGGGTACACAGCATTCCACAAAGAAGGTGAACTAGAGTAAAGTTATAAGGTGATGCAGTTTGATGTATGTGTCAGTCAGGATTTGAACAGGAAAGAATTTGTTCCAGATATTTCAAGCAGAAAGGGATTTAACACAGGAATTAGAACGTTTGGAAACCTTTTGAAAGGCTTTGGGCTCAAAAACCAGAGATAGCTCCATGTAGCATTTGGAAAATCCACACAGAGAAAAAATCAAAGGAAACTGCCAAAGAATGTGTAATTCTCAGGAGGACATCCAAAAGAAAATACAGGTGACATTACCACAGGTTTGTGTGCTGATGGAAATGATTCAGGAGACAGGTATAAATTGAAAATGCAGAGGGAAAGTCTAAAATTTCAGACATATCATCTTGCAAAGGGAACTCATGCACCAGTGGAGGGATTAGCCTTTTTCTGAGAGCAAAAGCATTTCATCCAGAGTAAGAAAAGAGAAGCAATGTCGAAGGAATAAGTGCAGGTGGCATTTATAATTTGGGGGTGAGACAAGGAAAGTGTTCCTCTCTGGCTATTTTTGTCCTTTTTTCAGTGAGGTATAACATAGGTCAATAGGTTGTATGATGAAGAGAAAGAGTGGGAATTTGAAGTGAGAGAAGAAACAATCATATTTGAGGGTGGAAAATCTGGAGAAAAGATGAAGAAGTGCCGATGTTGAACACTCACCTGTAGTATTTGATTTGAGATTTTGAAATGCAAGTAACCAGGAGCAAACCTGCTATTTTCTCCACAAATTTTTAGCAGCTAGTGTACAAGCCAAAGTGGGAAGACAGCTTGATTTAATTAAACTTTAGACTTCAAATGAGTATGGGGTGGGGAGAGAAGAATGAGGTGTTAAAAATGTCTGTTTCTAAAGCTGTGATGGTAATGAACAATGGAAGCAAAAAAGAAGAGTTGTGAAACAGAGCGTTGGTAAGAACCAGTGGTAGTAGCCATGAATTAATGATTTCAATCATAACCAAAAAGGGTGGTGTATTGGTGAAAGTTTGTTGAAGTATTAGTAGTAATCAAAAATTGGATCCGAGTTGGGAACACTGTTGGTGAGGATGAGGTCGAAGGTATGTCCCTGAGTTATATTTACTCAGGTCTGTGTGAAGCTATTAGGATAAAAAGATCCAAACCCAAGATTCATTTGTTTCTTTCTACAATAGTGTTTCAATGTGCTTATTTAAAAGGCTAAAGATTTAAGATTGAATTTGAACTTGAATTATAAATATAAGTGTGTGTGTTTGTGTGTGTGTGTGTGTATGTATAGTCAGTAAGAGGTAAAAGAGATGAAACAGTAGAAAATGAGTTTTGATCAGTTTTTATTAATATATTTAAATACTATAAAAACCTTTTTCTTGACCTCAAAGTTGTGAAATAAACAATGTTCTGTATAGTAACAAACTGATCTAGCTCCAGAAATAATAAATAAAACTGGGTCACAATTGAAGCTCATAGAATCATAAGCAGAGAATGCCTTACACTGCATATTAGGCAAGAGTTTGAATCACAATGATGATGATAATTAAAAACGATGATATGATAGTTTTGAAGATGACACTCATTGAACACTTGGTATATGCCAATTATTTTCCATAGGACTGTTTTTCTATTTAATGATGTCAATAATGCATTGCATAAACTGAGACTTGGGATGTTAGATAAGTTGCCCAACTAAGCAGAAATATTATGTTTAAAACTCTGGGCAATCTGACTTCAGAGATGACTCTTAATGACATAGATGTGTCATGTGTCCCTATATAAAAGAAACACAGAGCCATCGATTCATCTAACCTCAAAGTCAACTCAGTGTTTACTGTTAGCTAACTGAAGACTAACTACTCAGCAGTTTGACAGAAAAGGCAAAACCAGAAAATTCACACAGACCAGTGGAAGGTTTATAGATTAGTCACATATTGGCCATGTGGTCTTGGGAATAGCATTATTTTCTGTGATTTCTTACCTGCAAAGACAGAGAAAATATCAAATTCTTATTTGTAAGGAAAGTTTAAATGAGATAATGTGTAGCTCATGACTTCTTTCTTTGCCTAAATGAAGGGAATGGATCCTATCGATGTTACCTAAATTATCCAGTAATTACCTAGTAATAGTGCTTTAAAAAGTTGAGACAATTAATGAATTGATGGATAATGAATGACCAGTTTGAGGTTGTGGTGATAAAAAGAGAGAGAGAGAGAGAGATGGTGGAGACATGGTGGAGATGCTGATGATTTATTTGCCTCCGATAGCAAATTTCTCATTCCTTTGCAGTTAGTGTTTTCTGACTAGATTTTGCCAATGTGTTGTGAGTGGAAGTGACATACATAACTTCTGATCCAAAGCACTGGAGAAATAACATTCCAATGGGTGACTTTCTAGCTCTCTCTTATATTGCTACAATTACTGTGGAGGACCAATGTTGAGACAAAGAGCCACAGGATGGGAGTGGCCAGGTTGACTGAGTTAATGCCTAGAAACCTGCCCTGAAGTTAAAGAACTCCCTCCAGACTTTGAACGGTGTGTGATCGTATTGAATTCATTAAGTTTCTGCAATGTAATCAAGCTTATCCGCTTCAGGTATAAACTTTTTTTTTGGGGGGGGGGAAGAGTGGGTCTGGGAAAATCACCTTTCTGACATACCAAATCATTGCTGTCCAACCAGGTTCAAAATAAGTAGAAATGACATCAAGAAAAGAAGAAAAATACCTTGAACAGAGGAGACATATTGAATAAAATTTGTTAAATTCAAGAACATCACAGAACAAGTCATTGTCACTATATAGGAACACAATTAAAAGGTACCACCTGACCTCTGAGAGTCATAATTGAGAACATTAGAATATTTCATTAAAGTTTTTTTTTCTGATAGACTTCAGACTTTCAAATATGAATAAGGTCACATGTGACCTTATTCTCTTAATGATGAAAAGTTTTGAAGTTCACAGCAGTTAACTGAATGGATCCCAGCAAGTGGGGGCTGAAGTAGTCTTGCGCACCCCCATCTGTCATCCTTCCATCTTCCTCACCCTACTCTCATTTTTTTCCCCATTTTCATGGTTGCCTAATGATACTGCTGTGCTCCAAAGCAGTTAATGTAACTGGTAAAGGGTTGTAGTTTTTAAATTCCAAAGAAAGTCAAACTGGATAAAAGCCATGAAGTATTTGATCATTCTTGAGGGTGCTCATCCAGAAAATGTTAGAAAATGGAAACTATCCAGAGAGTATCTCAGTGAAATACTTACAGGGAAAAAATGATTTTTAGTCCCACTTGGAAATTTACATAAGTCTTTAGAGACTAATGCCAGTGGAGTCAGCAGTTTTCCCCCAGAGAATAATGGGATCATGCTAAATTCTCTTCATTTTTATATTTGAAATTCTACCACTCGATATATCAGAGTGAATCAGCAGAAAGTGAATCTTGTTGAAGAGCTGGTCTGTGAAATGCACAGTGTTTATCACATAGTTATTATTTATCTGTTTGGAGCAATTTTCAGAGTTTTCTGCAGTGCCCAACTTTTTGTCTTTCCTGATTTTCCTTGCTTCAGAATGAAAATAGTTCTAAGACCCCCTACATAAACTACTAAGACATTATTGTTTTTCTAAAAAAAAAAAAAAAAGAAATCAGAACGCTAGACAATTTGTTATTCACAGTGTGATTGTCAACTCAACATTTCTCTCACACTTAATCAGATTTTTTGGAAATTCTGGCCTTTGAAATAACAAATGTTTTATTTGTAGAAATAAAACAAAGTAAAAATGAAAAGTAAAAACTAACAAAGTGTCTGTGGTTACCAATGTTTCTGCATGAAGGCAGCTCTTGTATAGAATGCCTATCTTGGTTGACAGAAAACAGTGACTAACCAATAGACATTAGGATAAATATTTAAAGCATATCTAAATTTTTACCATTTGTTTCAGTGTTCTTATTTGGTTTATCATGTGTTTTATCAATGAAAAACTATCAATGCAATACAAAGATAAAATTGAACATGACTCTCTTAATTATCATCCCTCAAATTGCATCAATGTAGTCACAAATGGCAACTTGAAGTGCTTATGCAAACTGAAATGAATCAGAAAGACAAAAGCTAATACTGGATGATTCAAGTTATATGTAGACTATAAGGAAACAGAGTGAATAATCGAACAAAAAAAAAAAACCCAAAAAACCTTAGACTCTAACCACAAAATAGTGGCTACAGTGGGGAGGAGAGGTGGGAGCAACAAGCAGAGGGTGTGGATTGCATGTTGGTGGAAGCTTTTTAGACTTTCATGGTGAGTATGCAGTGGTGTCATACATTTGAAGAAATAAGCAGCTGTTCTCCTAAAGTGCATACAATGTTTAAATCAATGATATCTCACTAAAAATAAAACAAAAATACCCTTTCACTAAAATTTAAAATAAACATATATATATATATATTTTTTTTCCGCAACACTGCAATATGCTTAACCTACTGTATGTTAAGTAGATCACAAATGTTTTTCTCCAGGCAGGCATTGCTATGTGATTTCTTTGATAACACAAAGATTTTGGGAGCCGGGCACGGTGGCTCGTGCCTGTAAGCTTCAGTCTATGAAGCGGCAGGGGCTAGGGATCGCGGTTTGAGTCCCACCTGGGGCCCGTAGCGAGCCCTAGTTCCAAAAAATAGCTGTGTGTGGTGGCGCACGCCTGTCATCCCAGCTACCTGGGAAGCTGAGGCTGGGGATTGCTTGAGTCCGTGGTACCCCGGGCAACAAGAACCTGCAGTTTCATGGGCAAAAATAGCGAGACCTAGTCTCAAAAAAAAAAAAAAAAATGATTTTGGTCACAAGTCAAAATGCTACCTTTCATTTCTAGCTTCTGGGATTGGTTACTATTTAGAAAGTCTTGCCCCATTTCCAAATATAAAAATATTCTCTGCAAATTTCTCTTGGTTCCCCAGGTACTAACCCTTTGTATCTAACTATCTAACCATTTGATGAACTGGTTTTTGCAGCTCAAACTTCAAAGTCAGCTGCCTTGATTCACATTCTGGCTTCACATCCAACCATATGACCTTAAAAAAGCAGTAATAATAATCTATACTTCACACAGCTGTTAATATTAATAACATCTTTCATATGAAGTGTTTAGAAAGACAGTTCATACATAGTAGCTCTGTGGAGGTACTGAGTGTCATTTATCTTTGTGAGCACAGCTTGTGTACATTTCCTGCCATGTAGTTCAGACTCAGCAAATAAAAAGTTAATCAGTTCATTCAAAATATGTTTTCCCCGCTCTGCTTTTGCACAAATAAGTTATTATCAAATCTTTCTAGACACAGTTCCCATAATCATTTCAGCAACTCTTAGCATAAATGTTGTTTGATTCTCATTTTCTTGGTTGTTGTTGAGCCTCCTCAGATGCAGCTTGTGAAGTGGCTTTGTAGTGAGCATTAAGTCAATCGATGGGAGGTTAAAATGCTGGCCTTTCTTCATACACCCATCAAGATTATGGGTTTTTGAGAGGCAACAAAAATTTGTTAGTCTGAGCTTATAAATAAGGACTTTGCATCTTTTCCTCTCAAGCTTTACTGAAATATTTTTTTTTAATCTCACAACCTCTACCTAGTATTTCAATGAAGACTTGCATGGCTATTGGAAAGAACTCATTATTCTTTGGCACCAATAATTTAGAAACCAACTATGGGTTATGGAAGTTCTTTCTTTGCCCTGGAGGATCTTACAGCTTGACAAGAAAGGAGAGAATGAAATTGAGATGTTATAAAATTACAGCAACCCAAAAGTCTATGAATGTGACAAATTCATTCACGTTTTTCAGAGAACTGGAGTCAAGAACAGGGCACACAGCCTTCAATATCAGATGCCCTCTTTCCAATCTGTGTCTAATTGCAGAGACTCGGACCCTGGGCCTGGTGTCCCTAAGAGTTGTTTGTTGGTGGGCACTCCTGGTGACCACCCATAAACATCGCTGCTGTCTAGGACTTCTGCTGACAGGTGACCCAGGTGACTCTGGTTTGGTGGACACTTGTCCGGTGGACACTGACTGTGTGAAGAGCCTGGTCCCTTGTGGTTTGCCTTTGTAAAGAAAACCCCATGATGTTTGGAACCTGAGGTCTCTCACAATGTGCATGCAGGTGGAAGAACCCACAGAGTGACCTGTCCTCTATTAAGCACTTGATTAGCCATAGCCCATGGTATTTGTGTTTGTCTCCCTACTTAGTTTTTCTGGAGGTGGCACCTAGTTTCGGTATGGGTAAGAGTGGGAGGTACTAAGGGAAAGCGATGCCTGGGAATCTGAAAAGAAAGTGGTTGGTTCTGGACAGGCTTGCAGGTCACATGGAGAATGGATACTGTGTGTAGCAGTCACTTTGGCTCCACTGCAAAGTGCTAATCAACACCATCCAACATTTAGTTCAAAGCTTGTGTGTGAGAGAAAGAGAGAAAGTTGTTGAGGCTCCATGAAGAACTGAACTCAGGAAGGCAGTGTGACTTGAAGTTCATCTCATACCTGTCATTTTCTCTCTTGGAGACCAGTCAAGGGTAGCGAGCCTATGAGACAGGTGCTTTGATCATTTGAATGCTATGGATGAATGAATGGAGTTCAGCAGGACCAGGGTCACACACACAAGAAGTGGCAAAATCAAGATTTCACCCCAGATCTTCTGACACTAGAGTCTTTCACTGAACAATGGGTCTTTGGGTCATGGCCAAACTGAGATCCTGTTTGATCAAAAAAGAAATGAGAGACTTGGGTGAATTGACTGTAGTGGCCAGTAAGAAAAAGGATGTAAGACGACTTGGAAGGTACTAATTGAGCATAAGGACCAATGATGGAGATAAAATACTGTAAGGGAATTGGTAGTGTCTTAGGAGAAACATTAAAGCACTTCAGTTCTCAGCAACAATCTAGTGCGGATAAATTAAGATTCTCAGCACAAGTGCCTGCGGGGCTCTGTGAAGGCTTCTAGAGATAAAGAGATGAAGGAAAAGAGTCCTTGCCTTCAAGGAGCACAAGCCAGTGCGGAAGCTAGCTTTTTTATTTTAATTATCACTAATGAGTTTTCTCAAAATTAATACTATTGAAAAGCCTCCTGCTCATGGTAAACATCCAAATATTAGAGGAACTGAGAGAAAAGTGCCTCCTTGGGACAGGAACCAAGAAAATATCTTATGATAGTGCACAGGTTGAGTTGTGATTGATTAGAGAGCAAGGTAGGCACAATGGCAGTAAGCAGAGTGCTGTGCCCGGAGTGGGAACACACAAAGGCATGTAAGCTAGACGGAGTAGGCAAAATCCCAACCAGCTTGGCCCCTGAACTGTACCCTCTAGGAAAGGAGGCATCATCACAGCGTTTTCAGTACATTAGGGTTCTGGTTTGTTCTTTATTGTGGCCAGATTTCTTCTGTCAATGTGTGTAGGACATATCTGAGTGGGATAATCTGAGGTGCAAGAAAATACATAGAGAGGCTCTTAAGTCAGATAAGAGATGACAGTTGTTTAAAGTCAGTGATATGATAAATGCATTTGGACAGTGAAGGCTGGGTAGGAGGATTATTCAGACGTGACGTGAGGTTTGGTGATTGGTAGGATGAGGAGGGAGATGGTAGAGTGAAGGTGAAGTCAAGTTGGGCAGTCTCTATGAATAGTGGGACAAAATAAGTTAGAAAATATGGTACTTAGTCAAAGAGAGAAATAAGTTCAGTTTGGACTATTCTATTCATTTTATAGGGCTGCCATAAAAAAATTACTAAAACCTTGGTTGCTTAAAAGAAGACAAGCTTGATTTCCTGGAGTTGTGGAGCCTAGAAATCCAAAAATCAAGGTATCGACAGTGTGAGTTCTTAAGGAGGCTCTGAAGGAGAATTTATTTCTAATCTCTTCCCTAGGTTCTGGTGACCACAGGTTGCAAGTAATTCTTGTTGTTCCTTGACTGACAGGTGAATGCATTGCTCTCATCTGTGTCTCTTTAGTCACATGGTGTTTTTGTCCTGTGTCTTATGTTTCAGTATGTCTTCCCCCTTTCTTTCTCTTGTAAAGATGCCCATCCTTGGATTTAGGATCCACCTTAATTCAGAGTGATCTCAAGTTCTTTATCCTAAATACATCTGCAGAGACTCTTATTCCAACAAGGTCACATTCTTATCACCTAGGTGTGCATAGCTTTAGAAGAACTATTATTCAACCCATTTCAGGGATTTTGAGAACACTCTTGAATGAGTCAAAAGTTGAGGGGACCTGATTAGGTTGCTAGTTTTCATGCATCTTGAAACCAAGATAATGCATGGGGCGGAGGGAGGGGGGTAAGATAAGAACAGAACAAGAGCAAAGTCAGAGAGCATCAGTACTTGACAGACTTATAAAAAATCTACAGAGGTAATAAGAAGACCTGGCTATTTAAAAGAAAAGCAAAGCATTATTACATGGTAGCTATAGAACTACAAATGACTGAACTCTTACTATGTTCCAATCACTATAGTGCTTCTATCCATTTGCTTAGTACTCCAAACAAATGTCAACAATAGGTCTTTTTATTTCCTTTTGTGTATAGGCTACAAATTGGGAATTTTAAATCGTATGAGCAAGGTCCAAAAGCTAATTAGTTGTGAACTGAAGATTGAATATCTGTCTGATTCCAAAACCTCCACTCTTTCACTTCACTGCTGTTTTTGTAGTATTTTAAAGAGAGGAGAATTTAAAGATAGGGAAGATGATTTAAGATACCAGGGCAGTGATTGAATTGTTTACTCAAATCCATGGACATCTTTTTTCCTTTCTGATGAAGTCCTGCAGGGGTGGAGTGGAGGTAAAGAGGTGTATTATGCCAAATTCTAGAAGAACTGTCTCTTTCCTGGAAGAAAGGACTGGCTGTATGACAGAAAGGTGATCAGTGACATATAAGCTGACATTACTGGGTCCAAGAACTCTCCTATAATAGATGGCAATCTAAACTGTAAAATTCCCTTTCTATTTTTCTTCTTGATTCTTTACAATTTCCAGGACTGTGCACATAATAGTGACTATTATTTAGCCATGAGGCAAATCTCTACATGGGAGTCAAGTGCTAAACAAAGAGGAAGAGAAAGACAAAGGAGCCAGTGCCACTTACAACCATCCAGAGAGACAACCAATTCTCAATGTCTCTTCCCTAGTATAGTGATATGAAGGGGAAGAATCCCCTAACTTATTTAAGTCACTATTTATCGGACTCAATACAAGCAGCTAAACAAGAGCCCTTATACTAATCCTTCCCACCTTTCCTTCCTTAGAAACAGATAGAGAATTAGAAGACAGAAGTGGATACAGATAAATTTACAGGCGGGAGACAGGACAATTAAGGGAGATTAAACTCAATGGCTTCAACTTTTAGGGTGAAATAAGAGGTAATGTCTAAGGAGATTGAGTGTGGTAAGGTCTGGAGTAGGGAGACTTTTAATCACTTTAATGGTGTGCTCAAATGAAAAACTGTGCTTACTGCTGATCTAATGTACCTTGCCCACTTTGTGCTATAACCTGTCTTTGAAAAAAAAATTGGATAGCACGTCTCCTTTTTGGAACATAAAGAACATTTGGTTTTTGTAGTAGTGCAGACGAATTCCATTTTGAAAGCTCATCGTCAGGTTTTTCAATTTTTCAGTGGTAATAATAATAACCTGCTAGCTGGTTCAACCTGAAGAACATCCTTCCTTTTCTATACTTCAAAAGAACTATAAGAACCTTACTTGACCTCAAAAAAATCTTCAAAGTAGATCTTTGGAGGCAGCCAGACAACAAGCAAAACTTTTGGGGTAAACATTAACACCTGAATGAGCCTCTTCTTTATTAACTTAAAAGAAAGTGATCAAAATAACTTAATTTCTGGGAAAAACTCTAAGGTGTGCCTTTTTAAAAAACCTTTCTAAGATGTTTAATTCTCTTAAGTTCATTTTTCAGTGCACCTGGAATAATCAATAATTAGATTTTTACCCCTGGCTTCTTGACTACATTTCCTAAGTTTACTGCACCTTGATTTAAGCTAAGAATGGCTAGCTGTGAGGTGAATTTTTAGTTTTATATTTAGTAGGATTGACTTTGATTATGTTTTTTCATGGTGCTTTGTTTTCTTAGCCAAGATTCATGTTCTCAGGAACACATCCTTTTAAGAGGAAATATCTTTATTCTCCAAAGACTTTACTAGTTAATATTACTAATACAGAGATTTTACCAAATTATAACTTAAAATGCATTGACATAATATGCCAGAGAGAGTTCTTGAAGATAAAGAACATATTCTTTGTGCCTCTACATCTAACACAGTGCTTTGCACAGATCAGAGCTCAATAAATATTTGTGGATAACAATGATTACTACCTGCTTTAACCATTAGAAAATGCAAACTAATAATAGACCAGGGGCTATGGCAGGCATAGCAATCAAAATCACTGTTAAAACAAATGCTTTGCTCTTTTAAGGAAAAAAAAAACAGGTTCAAAATACCCATGCTCTGACCTCAGTCACAGCAGCAGAAGAAGCTACAGAAAACAATCCAGTCCTCCTGTTATGCTCAATTTTATAAAAGTTGCCAAGAGGCAGGTTTTCCCTGAAGATGGGTTCTATTATACAATCCAAATGCTATATGGAAATTCTGTGAGTGGAACTCTTTCTAGTTATACTTATTCAACTATCCAAACTTAATTAAACCCTCAATCACTTTCCACAGAACTGAGATGATGAGATGAGATTCAATGATCTGTAATTTCAGGATCTCCTTTCATTTCTCCTTTCTTTCACTGATCGGTGTTGCATTAGCAATTTTTCCTCCAACCTTTGAGGAGAATTGCTGTTTAGAGAGGACATATTGCATCCTTCCTGGCAGTGCCACTATTTCACAGTTTATTTCCTTCAGAAAGCTCAGATGAATACCAGGGAATACTAGTGATTTACTGTATTTGAGTTCCTCAAAGTTACTCAAGAATAGAATCCTTAGAGACTAAGACACAGTTGAATTTCCCATCAAGACTATTTGTGCTATAAAAATGTGAAGATTTCAGCCTCCACTCACCAAAGTAGAACATAATGTCAAATAAGATTTTTTCCCCCAAATGAGGTCTCTACTATGATCTTTTGGCCATTGTTTACAAAAATAAAATCTTAGAAAATGCATTTTCATGTAATGTGATGGGTTATTTTCCAGTCACATTTAGAATCACATGGACATAACAGGTTCTCGGAATGCTTTCATTAACAATAACCTCTCTTTGCTCAAGTTAGAAAATGGAGCAGGCCTGTGGGATTTTTTTGTTGCTGCTGCTGTTGTTGTTATTGTTGTGTACATAGTATCCATTTACCCTTCTGGAAAAAGACACTTCACTGTGAGAGGGTGTCCTCAATTCCTACTTTTAGTTTGTGCCATTCAGAGGGGCTTGGTGTTATCACCTGCCTCAGGAACAAGGGGCTACACACAGCTTTGAGGTGGGCCAGTCAAAGCATTGGATTATTCTGGCCACAATGATTGATTCGCCCAAGTCAGACTAAAACTCGTGATCCTGGTTTATTGCTGAAAAATCCCCCAAATGACTGCCAGCATAACATTAAATATCACATCATAACTCTTGGCTGCCCTCAAATAGCCTTTATTGTAACCAGCATTCAACCCAAACTCAGGATTGTAATATAATCCTTACCTTCTACCTTTATCTATTTTCACATTCTCTGGATTCTGTACCTCAAACAGGCCCTGGTGATCCTCCTTAGAAGCTGTACACTTGCTATTCTCTCTACTTGCAGTGCTTTTCCCCCTTAGATTATCACTTGATTACCATTTTCTCATTGCTCATGTCTTAAATCAAATGCCACTTATATAGCTAGGACTTCTTGGATAAGAAAATAAGGTAGCTATCATATCTGCTTTCTATATGATTACCCTGCATTCTTTTTCATGTTAATTTCTGGGGTCCACATTTTACACATCCATTTCTTTATTCTCTCCCCCATACCATTAAGTTGTAAAGTCTTTGAGGGCAAGGACACAAACATCTAAGTCATCATCATAGCTATTTCCTATTCCGTATACATCAACCTCTCAGTAACTGAGGAGCTCTTTTGCTGGGCTTGCTAAACTGGCAGGATATAAGCCAGGAGCTGCTGGTATCAAACTGTCAGCCAACAAGAACAAGACAGGGAAAAGGAGAACTGAGAAATGGAGAGAGACAGATTCCCAATAGCATAGCCAAAGCCAGGTACTCTCGCATGTTGTTTATACCAACCAATACATTTTCCTTTTTACTTAATTCACTTGGAGTTGGATTTCTGTCACTTGTAACCAGCAGAGTCCTGTAAAGAAGTATGTGGAAGAACTTGGGAAAAGAAAAGTGCCATGTCCATGTAAATTACCATGCTCTCATACAATATCAAAAATTTTTGTCATACCACATATCTCTCTAGTTTTCTGTCTTAACCCAGCATTTCAGTTATCTGAAAGGGGTAAAGAACATTTTGAAGATAATCAGGTAACTCAGTAGTGGAAAATTATTTGAAGTTTATCTACAAATTATTCTGTATTTTCTTGATCAGGGAAACTCACAATGTATATGCATATCAAACTGTCATGCTACACAGAAACAAATATTAAATACACATAATTTTATATGTCAATCATGCTTCAAGAAATTCGAGAAAAAAGAAAATGAAAATACACAACTGAAGGACGTTTAGTGATTTAAAACATTTAAGTAGTAAGAACTAAACTAACTTTATAATCTTATTATTTTATAACATGTATTACTTATCTTAGTATTTTTATCATATTTTGCTTAAAAGATTAACTGCAGGTACCACTCCTAGAGTATCTGTAGTAGACTTGCTCTTAGAGCAAAAAAAGAGCTACAAATGAAAAATAAAAAAAAATAAGTTTGAAACATACTGTTAGGAATTAAACAATCAATAGCATAGTACTGAAATTCTTATGAGAAGAGAAATGCACATTATAAGGACCATGATCACACAGACTTCATCCTTGCTATGGAATACAGAGGAAACCCATGTAGCACAGAAGACTCATTAAATCAAGATGCAAAGATTGGAATGCTATTTTCTGAAGAAGCTGGAATTTGTTGGACAGGATATTTGCAAGAAAATGGGGACAGGGGAGGAAGTCTAGAGGTTGCATGGGAATTCAAAAATTATATAAAACATAAATGGTCAAAATTATTTAATTAAAAAACAAATATTCCCTACTAAACTGACAAGACCTAATTCCATATATGAGAACTCTCTTTGAATATAAAGACAAAATGAGTTGGAAAATAAAAGGAAAAGATAGACCAGGCAAATATAAACATTAAAAGTCATGAGTGGACATTGGTATTAGGTAAAACAGACGTTGAAATAAGGAGCAGTGTTAAAATTATACATAAATTTAAAACTATAAGTTTATACTGAAATGTTAAATTTCAACCCAAATCCACTGAATGACTTTTATTTATCCCAATTTCCATATTTCTAACTCTCTTTTCAAAGAGTGAGAAGCCTAACTTCCTTTACTACCACATATTACTCATTCATTCAAACCTACACAAAACATTGTTTCACAATTACTAGTAAATGTTATGAAAAGCATGCAAATATACAAGCTTAGCTTGGAGCATCTAATAATGCCAGGAGACAAGGAAATGCTTAAAAAGAAAGAAGCAAAAATCACATAAATGGTATATATCAAAGGGACATATATAAAAGAATCCCAAGACCAAAACTGGAATATTCTGGTCAAGATAAACTAGTATTGGATTATAGCCCAAAACATTAAATTAATAGCATTGAGGTCATACTGACAAAAATAATGAATAAATAAGTAAAGGAGAGAAAAAGGTTTCCAGAGAAGACAGTAACATTGGGGGAGAAATGTACTGTGAAGACAAACACTTCTCTGCCAGGTCAACATCAACAATGTTCAATAATATTGATGGTGCATACCGTTGATTGATGTGATAAACATGTCATGGTATATCTGGGGTCTTGCTCTAAAAAAATCATATAATCCCTATCTAATCCTAAAAAAAATATCAAACAAGTGCTTACAGAAAGGCATTCTATAAATGCCTGACCAGTAGTTCTCAAAACTGTCATCCTTATAAAAAATTATGAAATTATGAGAAACTGTCACAGCCAAGAGGAGTCTAAAGAAACACAATAGCTAAATGTAATATGTTATCAAGGGTGGGATCATGCACATTAAAGCTAAGGAGATGTGAATAAACTATGCATTTTAATTAGTAATAATGTCATCATACTGATTCATTATAACTTGTATCAGAATCACATAATAATGTTAATAATGACAGAAAATGGACATGGAACACAAGGGAACTCTGCACTATCTTCTCAAATCTCAGTTTTTCTTTACTGGATCTGAATCTTCTTCAAAAGCATCTATTAAAAATACAGCTTAGTAGCTATTGCTGAATAAAGTTCCTTCAACATCAAAACAATGAGCAGTTGTGATCCTTTTTTATTTCTTCCATCAAATGGAAATAAATATCCACCTATTTTTCTGTAATTAAAAAAAAATCTACTAACTTAAGTTCCTATTTCTTGAAACATAGAAAAATGCATGTGTATTTGTGTATTATAGCCTAGTTCTCCCTGCCAAAATGTCACAAAAGTAATACCATACTAGAACCAATAAGTATGCCTGGGGAATAATTTCTAAATTACATACTCCTCTAAAAAAACAAAGTCTCCCTGGAGGAAAGGTTGATTCCAGGAACCTTCCAGGAATATAAACCTATAATATTTTCTTGTACCCAAAAGTAAGGAAGTAATCAAAGATGATGAGACTGGATTAACAGGACATGGAAGTGAGCCTGAAAGGGCCCTAATGCCTAACTGAGTCAGACTGAGCTGAAAATAAGAGAGTATAAACGATTTCTAGTACATGAGTAAAATAATGGTCTATGAATCTATACTTGGTATAAATAAATACATCAATTTCCTTGCAGTTGAAAGCTAACTAACAAATATAGGGTAAAATGACAGTTTTAAAAAATCATCACTGAATGCTAGCATTAGTTTGGATGCTAAAATTAGTTGATGAGAAACAGATAATTATATAGACCAAAGTAGTTCCCCACAAATGACTTACATAGGGGAACAGAGACATTCTGCAGTGAAGAAACCTGGAGACAGCACTGTAACTAAATGATCAAAGCTAATATCACGAGCTCTGTGACAGGACCTCATGCCTCCTGATATGATGCACTGAGGAGAACATGGTAGCTCCTAGCCAAAAATTTCTGCCAAAAATACTTATGGTTCATGAAGAAGAAAATCATAAAAAAAAATCCAAATTAAAAAAATTCTATAAAAGCGCTGGGCACGGTGGCTCGTGCCTGTAAGCTTCAGCCTGTGAAGCGGCTGGGGCTAGGGATCACGGTTCGAGTGCCGCCTGGGGCACGTAGCGAGACCTAGTTCCAAAAAAATAGCTGGGTGTGGTGGCACGCGCCTGTAATCCCAGTTACCTGGGAAGCTGAGGCTGGGGATTGCTTGAATCTGTGGTACCCCGGGCAACGTAAGCCTGCGGTTCCATGGGCAAAAATAGCGAGACCTAGTCTAAAAAAAAAAAAATCTGTAAAAGCAACTGCCTTTAAAAATACATTAATGTTAGGGAAGATAAAGGTGGAGGAACCATTCTAAATTAAATGAAACCAGAAATGTAACAACTATGTGCAAAGGGTATTCTGAATATGATGGTGGGTGGAGACAGGAATGTAATAGATCTGCTGGAAGAAATGCTGTAACATGAAGATTATTAGGGATGAGGTAACAGGATTTTGATCACTACTAAACTTCCTGATCTTAATAATTATACTTTAGTTATGCAAGAGATTGTCCTTGCTTTGACTCTGTCAACAACTCGAATACATTTCAAGGTAGATTTTTTCCAGTCTTCAGATAATAACCTGACCTATTTGACCTTTTGATTTCAGCTTTATGTGAGCTTCAGCAGAGAACTGAGGTCATACCCTGATCTCAGAAGATACTCTGCTCTTCAGAACTGTGAGCTAATAAATGAATGTTATTTTAATTCATTAAATTCATAGCAAGTTGTTATACAGATTTAAAATGGTAACTATAACCCTCTATCTCCACCTACCCACACACACACTCAAATGTATATGTATATACTATCATTCATGCAAATAGCCTACTGATGATAAAGAAATATATTGAAATATAAGGCCAGCAAAATGCTGAAATAGAGAAGTTGTCATGGATGAAAATTAAACAGGCTTAAGTAGTTAAAAATCAGTATGGTTAAAGCTTTGTTCCCTTCAAGACAGATTGCTTTGGAAAACCTTTAATTCAGAATAGAATTTCTGTGGTCATAGAAGGTAGTCCTTCAAAGAGGAAGCAATATCCCTTCTTTATCCAAAACACACAAAACAAGACTTCTGAGAGCACTTAAGAACAGCATGCATTTAAAACAGCTTGGTGCCAGGAACTATGGCTGAAGAGGGGATGGGGAAGGCATAAGAAGACTTGAAATCAAACAAAAGGTTAACTTAATGCTATGATCAAATTAGATATATTAAAGAAATGGTGATTCATACTACATTTTCTTCCCAGGGGCTCAAAATGCTTTCATAGCTTTTATTGCGTATATCCTCACAGAAATCCCGTGGACTTTATAATTTGAAAAAAAAAAATTGTCTTTCCCTTGGTGATACGTTGAAATCCAAACCTTTTTTTATTTCAGGGCAAAGAGATGTTTTTTTCACTAACCTACCTCTCTCATCTCATAATCCTGTACCTACATGCCTTTGTCTTGTGGACTCACTCCACAAACTCCTTATCCAGAGACTATCTCCATGACCAGTGCCTTTCCACCTTGCATTTGTTTGTTTTTTGCAGATCCTATCTTTGCTTCACAAGCCTTCTCAGTTTTTTCAACATGGTAAATCCTCACTTTACCCCTCATGATACCCAAAACAGAGGTTTTATTTTGCATCAGTCTCCTGGAAAGCAACGGTTCCATGTATGGAATGAGCCGTTCTTTGCTTCAAGTTTATTGAGCTATCCATTCTAGATTATATTGCTATTCACAGTGGGAACATTACACAAAAGCAGTTAGGAGCCTAATTTTAACATAATTTGAAGAGTTCTAGCAAAAAATGAGTAAATAAGTAAGTAAATGAATCAAGTAAGAAGACAATATTAGGATTAGAAACTTGATGAGTGGAGTTTTTATCATTCAATCTTCCCATGCATACAGAGCTGATGCTGATGTTCAGTATTCTTTCCAGATTCATTCTTGATAATGGCTTAATCTAACATTGCTCAATTCTCTTTCTATAAACAGTTTTATTGAGATATAACTCACATACTATATAATCTGTTTAATTAATGTGTACAATTCAAAGAGTTTTAAGTATATTCACATTTGTACACATATAACTATGTTCTAATTACAGAAGTCTTAATTCCCTTTTGTGTTTACTTTAGACTGACTCTTCACTCTTCATTCATTTTTCAATATTAAATATATCCTTGTACAAATATTGTAAATTCTGGAGATACACTGACTAATAAGAGATGGTCTCATTTCAAAGAGCTAAGAAAGATGTCAAGAACTAATTGCAATAAACTGGTGAGAACTGGGAAAGTATACATAAAAAATATATCTAAGGGGACATAAACAAGAATACCCAACCCACTGGTGATAATCAAAGAAGTGATTCAAGTCTATGCTGAAAACAGAAGGGTGAAATGGAGAGTGTTAGATAGCAGGGCAGGAGGTAAGACATTCAGACTTCATGGACATAAGACATTCAGAAAAGAGGGTTCTGGAATGAAAAATGGCATCTGTTAAATCCCAGAGTAAGTTAAAATAGTAGGTACTGGGAATTTAACCTTTTAGCTCAAAGCAGCTTTCCTGCCTATGAAAATCCAAGCCATTCTCTTTTCACAAAATGTTTGGGTAACTTTATGGTCAGTACTCCAGAACTGACAAGTGAAATGCCCATCTATAGGCAGGTGGATGAATTCATTGATTCTCACCCATGCAGTAGCTTATCGTCCAGCAACACAAGTGGACTCTTGGTACACAAGACAATATGGAGGGAATAAATAAAGCCTGAGGAGGGACACAGAATGAACACCACCTAATTCTATCTGTACAAAAGTCTAGAGAATAAAAGACAATCTAGAGTGTCAGAAAGCAGATTAGTGGTTGCTGCTTGGGGACAAAGGTGAGGGTAGCAGGGATTCCAAAGAAGCAGGAGGAAACTTGCCAGAGGAATAGAGATGATCATTAATTTGGATTGTGGTTATGGCTTCAAGGATGAGTACATATGTCAAAATTATTCAACTCTATATTTCAAATAGATATAGTTATTGTAGGTCAATTATATCCCAGCCAAGTTGTTTTTATAAAGATATCCTTGTTGGGATGATAAGTTGTACAATCTCCCTGTTAGTAATAGATCTGGTATCTAGTGAGTCCTTAATTGGTTGAATATTAATTTTATCAGTGTTCTTATAAATAAATTAGTATAAGTCTACCTGCCATAGTCATGAAAATCCAGGAAAGGAGGTAGAGCTGATCTGCTGATAGGTATAGATGAGACATTTAATGATATGTTGGACTTGGGTAGAGATGTGGATAGAACTGGTTTAAAATTCTTGCTCGGCCATTGACCAGTGTGATACATGCCACCTTCCCTCAGAAATCCTACCTGAATCCTCTTCTTAGACTTTATCATGTTCTCTCTGATTCCCTAGCACCTCGTTGGCATTTTCAATGCAGTATTTTCCTTTCATAGGACACGCATTCTTTAAGTCAGGTAGCTCTTGTACACCAATGTGTAATTAACCTCCACAATGAGCAAGATAAAGTTAAGCAATGTTATAGGTAGAAAAAAAGAATATGAGGTGAAGTGGCATGAAATCAAAAGAATGAGTAATACCATGAAAAATCATGTTTGTCTTACCTCTTTATCTGAGAAATATATACATAAGTCTTTACTGTTTTAATTACAAAAATGATGTCTACTTGCTGTTAAACTGGAGAGAAACATTCCTCCCACACCTAGAATGTGGGATGTATCACTACATATTCAGGTATTTCAATTGCAAGCAAGAAGATTACACACTCCTCAAGCCCCAGTAGAAATAATCTAGAAAATGGTGACTCCAAATATCCTACAAGCAAGAAAAAGGAATATTATGTTTGTTAGGACAAATAACTCAAGAAAATATTACATTGAAATAACTACAAATGACAATACCAACACTCTAATGAGAGTGGAGTTAGGAAAGCTTTTTCTAATTGCTTATCTCTTTTAAAAGCTCAGTTTTCAGTTCAATAAAAACCGTAAGATAGTGTCACATTTTCTAAACCTTTTCAATACTTTTGGAGTTTCCTGTAAATTATAAGTGAATCTTTCCATTTAGAAATTGGCCACTATCTTTGAGAAGATATTACAATTACGCACAGCTCATTTTATTGACTTATCCATCTCAATGTTTTCCAAAGTCAAATTACAAATATTTCAGGTATGGAAGAAACAAGACATATTATTTAGTCCCAGTTTTCTCCTGGAGAGACAGTGTTCCAAGCAAACTCACTCAGCCATCAGAGACAGTATTTACCCAGAAACCTGAATTCCTAAAAACAGTTCCAGTGTTTCTTCTTGACAAGCTTCTCTCCCAGAACAGGTTCCTAAACCTGGAAATGGACCATTTTCTTTTCTTCACAAGGTCACTTTTGATTGAAAATTTCATTTAAATACAGTTGAACACCTGTCCAAGCATTTCTTTTAAAGACGATTCTCATTACTAGACAGCTATTCATCTTATTTTGCCCATAATAGTGCAATCAAGAATTTGGAAAAAGCTTACCTGGGTGGATAGCTCTTGGAGTCCTCTATACAGCTCCAGTCAAACATCGACCTCGATTGCAGTCATGAGAAAGGTGACCATGCCAGGTACCCAGGAGAGCTTGGCACTGGTTGGTGCTTAGCACTGATAGCCACTAGAAGCTCAACTGGGTTTGTAGAGTACTTAGTGCCTATGCATGACCTTCAACACGCTGGACTCAGATGTCCTCCATGGGGCTGGCTTCTTTCATAGCTAGTGTCCTGAATCAAGCAGGCAGAAGTGACAGGGCCTTTTAAGAACTGTGTAATATCTCTTACAAGTCACCCAACATTAAACTTACTGCGTTCTATTCATCACAAGCAAGTTACCGAGGCCTGTTTAGATGCAAAGGAGCAGAGCAAACCCATCCCTTCATATGAGTAGTTTCAGAAACTTGGAGACATGTCATCAAATTGTCCCATGGTCACAGTTCAGTTTCTCCTTCTTGGATAAGTTAGGAGATACGATGTAAAGATAGAAGAATAGATCAGGTACCTATACTCATCAAGACATTTTTGAAAATAGACATACATATCTTACTTTAACACATGCAAAGTGTAATTAAGGAGGAAATGTAATTAAGAGAGATTAACCCTAGTTTGACCCATTTTCCAAGACAATGGGATTGATATTCAAGACAGAAGTCCAAAAGGAGATGATCTAGACAGCAAAAGCAGCCATCTTCAAAATCAAACTCCAGAGGCAAATCAAATGCTACAATGTTTGAAGCAATGAAGGACAAAAGAGACCTTTTATTGTTCCCTCAAGGAACTTGTTGGATTAAATTTTATTGAACTTCATAGAGAGCTGTGGCTCTCTGCCTCTCTAAATTGATTTGTATGTACTCCAGAGTCTAATACAGAGGCGAGTGTTTAACAAATTTTAGATGATAGATGATGCTTTAATTGGAACAGAGTAGTCCATAAACATCTCAGGGACAGAGAAGCATGAGACTAGAGTAGAAACTTCTATGATTCCAGAAGTTCAAATGAATAAGAAAATATTTTCAAGTATTTGTAATTTCAGAAAATGAAAAGCTAAAATAAGGGCCAATACTTGTTAGCATTTTCATTATATCAAACAAAGACACAAAGGTTGAAGGAAGCAATCAGTTGGCAGCTAGAGAATCAATAAGATGCTAAACTTAATATTTCTACTAAATTTTTATTCTTTTTTCTGAAAGGAGATGATGTCAGAAATCAATACAAAACTATAATGGGAGTAGTCACATATAAGAACATTACAAGTTCTTATACCCTGGAGAAGAACTATCTATAGAAGTCATAAAAATATGCTCCCCCTTAGACCCAATAAAGACATGAGCTGTCTAGACACCAGAATTTGATGTGAAAGTAAATTAGAATCTGAGTGTTTTAAGACCGGTGGCCCCAAAAAATGCAAGAAATGAAAAATCAATAGCTTATCATTTTTGTTACTTTTGGGGACACCTAGGTGATCTCTGACGATCTCAGCTGGAGTCTCTGACACAACAGGATTCTGGACTTGGCTGGAGGAGTCAGATGGCCTCACTCACAGGTGGCACCTTGGTGCTGGCAAAGAGGATTCCGTGGTTCTGCTGTATTTGGCCTTTGAGGCAGACAGAATAATGTTCACCGAGAGACAGACAGATCTATGCTTTCATCGCAAAAGCTGCAAATGTGTTACACAATCAAAGGGACTTTGCAGACATGATTAAATCAATAGCCTTGAAATAGGAAAGTTGTCCTGGATTATGCAGGGGGACCCAACCTAATCATTAGGGTCTTTATAAGAGGGAGTGTGAGAAGGTTCAGAGTCAGAGACATGACAACAGAAACAGTGATCAGAGTGACTCAAGGAAGGGCAACCAATCGCAGACTTCAGGTGACTCCTAGAAGATGGAAAAGGCAGATGTGGTTTCCCCTTTCGAGTCTCCAGAAGAGATTCATCCCTGCAGTCCCATTTTCTTTTTTGAGACTAGGTCTAGCTATATTGCCCGGGGTAGTCCTGATCCCGTGGACTCAGTGATCCCCAGCCTCAGCCTCCCAGGTGGCTGGGATTACAGGTGCCCACCACCATGCCCAGCTTTTTTGAGCCCAGGTCTTGCTCTGTTGCCTGGGGTAGTATCAAATCTGCGAACTCAAGTGATCCCTGGCCTCTTGCCTCCCAGCACTTGGATTACAGGCATGCACCACCACACCCGGCTTGTGGGCCCATTTTCAATTTCTGACTTTGAAAAGTGTAAGATAATACATTTGTGTTTAGGTTGTTGCACTTTTGGTTATTTGTTGCAGCAATAGGAAACTAATATGGTCTCTTATCCTCCAGCGGGCTGTTCTCCCAGGGAGCTCCACTGTACATTTTTCAAGCTACTCCCTTTGTAATCCTCCACTTGCTAAAGTATGTTAGATAGCCAAGGCCAGAGAGAATGGAGAGAGACTATGACTTCACTTCCTAATGGGAGGTGAATGGGTAAGCCTCACTTCTTGTATAATGGGATGGGAGGAATGTGTGGTCTATCATCCATCTTAAAATAGTTTATGTAAGTTGGTTTGTGCTTTGAGAATCTTAAACCTCTGACTCAAGCTTTAAGCATGATGCTTCCAGTTTAGATATTCACCTGTCAACTCTTCCATAATGCCTAACTCAATCACCACCCTGGCACAGCTTCAGCTCACATTGACTAGGATTCTTCTCTGCCTGATTCTGCTTTCTATCTTCTCTTCCTGTTCTTTTCCATGCTAGCACTATTTCCAGGTGAACTCAGATTGCTGAGCCATCAGAAATCCATGTTTAACTGAGTCTATAATATATTCAAGTCTTTCCCTGGGAAGAAGTTGGAGTACTAGCATTTTTAAGTGGCAAGGGGTTCCTGTGACTGGAGCCTGACATGCCCATTTGCAGGAAATACAATGCTGATCGCCAAGGCCCAGCTCCAATGATATTAGGCACTTTTGCTTGTATTTCAATCTGAAGGATTGTTGGCGGTATCTAAAAAAGGCAGAAGGAAAACTCCTTCCATGGTCTCCAAATTTGCATTTTGCTTCATCTTTTAAGTGAGAAATAAAATGTATTAGAACCCTCACATCATTAACAGAATGTGTGGGTAACCTTAAAATTTGCATTTAAATACATTCAAAACAAAGATTTCTGCAGAACGAGCAAGCAGTTCAAGGGATGGATGCCAGTGAGAAAAGACAAAGTGAAGAGCACTTCCTTGGCAAAAATTGAAATTGAATTCCTCTATACTTTGTGACATTTATTTATTTTTATAAAGTTTGCATTGGTTCAAACATAGAACTGTGCATTTCTTGAATAATCTGTTATTCTATCAATTTTTTGCATGGGTTATAAAAGCTTTGCAAATTACCTTCATGGATGAACTGTTAAAACTTCATGTGGCTTTCTTCAAAAGTCAAAAGGAAGAAAAGCACAGGGTGCCATGGATCACAGGCTGGGCTACCACCAAGAAGTCTTAGGGTGATTTGATCTTGAAATGACTTTGCCATAACTGGGGTCTAGTCCTCAGCTGTGCAATGACAATCTCAGCTCCTTCAAATGACCCTGAATTCTCAACTTTCTTCCTTTATGGGGTTGGTGAGCTTGGGAGTGAATGGAAAGGCCCTCTAAGTGCAGGAAATGAGCAAAGATATATCGATTCTCAAGGGTCTCCATGTTCTGAGGAAGCCTGATCAAATATGACCAGCCCTGGATAGTTTCACCTGTCTTGAGTCTGAATGCAGGGTCCCCCAGATTCAGTAGGAGCAGTGCCTTCTCTGCTGTCCAGCTTTCTAGATGTACATTGTAGCTTCTCCATGCCTTCTTTCTTGAAATATATATTATTGATGTAGCCACTGTGCAGTGACATATATACAAATATGTGCCATGGGTAACTTACCTTTCTTTCCTAATCAATCACCCACTTATGAAACAATTCCCCTTTCCAGCTGAATCCGGCTCAGCCTTGCACTCCTGGCAGCCACTTCCTATCAATTTGTATGGATGCATGAGATGAAACCTAGCAGGTTTGCCAGCTCTGGGGCTTAGACTCTGTCTGAGGTCTTAGGAGAGTCTTCCTGTCTCTTCTTATTAGGTGCTTATCTCCTTTCACTATGAATGCAGCCAAATTCTAGTTCTTTAATGATGACAAAGTGTCCTGCAAGCATCAGGTTCACCCATCTGCAAAGGGTCTTTATTGGTTTTAGCAGTTACACAGACACACCAGGCAGGGCAACGCAAGGTATGGCAGCCCAAGGCCAGGGCCAAGATAACTGGGAGGCAGTTGAGCCCCCCAACTCCCCTAAATCTTATTATTTGTTTCACATTGTTGCAGTCCCCTATTTCTCCCACCACCCTATCATCCATGACCCATCACTGTTTTCCCTCCTGTTCTTCCCTCCCCTGTTTCACCCCCTCCTTCTCTCACCTTTGCTGGATGTTTCATTTCTATAGTCAACTTGTTCTTCATTCTCTTTCTGGCATTCTCTTTCTTGGTACTCTCTCTCATGCTTGGGTTCTCCCTTCCCCCCTCTCTCCTAGGCCCAGGTGTGCACACTTACCCTGCACACCCCACTGGACTGCACCATTATCAGGAGGGTGAGGTACCCTAGGTGCGTATACAGGCTAATGTAGGAAAAGTCTGACCAACTCCCTTACCCTACTCCACAGTAAGGAGTCAGGTTCTCATCATACTGTTTTTTTCCCTTTCATACACATCAGTACACATTTCCTGCACAAATACATTGTCACAATGAAGGTGAAGCTCTGTGGCTTCAGACACACTGGTATTGGTAGGGGAACACACTGTACTACTGCTTTCTCTTCAAAGATCTGTCATTCTCCCTGGACCTTAAGTTTTCAGGATTGTTCTATTTTGTTAACCCTTTATCAAACTTGTGCTGAGATACTGGAGCTCCATAGATATTTAATAAAGACAGGGTTTTCTAGCTGGATGAATGAATAAGACACCCCAAAACCTGAAGCTGCCAAGAGAGGGTCATTGTTGGCGTACCTTTTCAGTAAAGTCACATGCTAACTGCTACAGGTTCAGAGTGCACATTCTGGAGCATCATTCTTTACCTGTCCTTCTGTTCTGCCTACCTGTTTTGTTATGAGAACTTCACCACAACAGGAAGAATAGAAATGAAACTCAACCCAGTCCTTATTCTCTTTCTCTTTCTTTTCTCTCTCTCTTCTCTCTCTGGCCCTCTCTCTCCTCACTCTCCCTCTGTCTCTTTCTCATTTTCATTTTAGAAAAACTTCCCAACAATGTACCAAACTTGGTGTAGGGTAAGTGAGTTGTCAGGCTTTTTCCTCCATTAGCCTGTGTGACAGATACCTAGGGTACTGCATCATCCCGATGATCCTGCTGCCCAGTAGGTGTGCACATGTGTAAGTGGGTATACCTGGGCCTAGGACAGAAGGGGATAAAGGGGCAAAGAGGGCACGAGCGAGCATGAGCATGGACTTTGGAAGTGGAGCAGGAAAGAATGCCAGGAAGAAAACCCAGAGAAAGAGTCATGATCTTGGGGGGCTGGGGGGAGGGTTGTCTGCCTCCCCATCCCCCCTGAGTATGTCTGTAACTCTTTGAACCAATAAAGAACCTTGGCAGATTGGTGAGCCTGATGCTCCTCCAACAATTGGCAACAAAGACTGGTAACATGACATGTTATATACCAAATATGTTAAAAAAAAATACTCAGAAAATAAAATGTCACAACAAGAAAATAGAATTTTCAAGTCTTTTTTTTGGTGAAACTATGTCCTGGTTGCTGGCCTGCCTCTAAGCTGCTTTTAGTCTAAGTGAAATGCTTGGATTTATATAAAAACAATTTTGAAAAGAGGGGAGGTTGAAGCCAAAATCCAAAACGTATAGCAGATGCAACAGGAAAATATATTAAGAAGGAAAGATTTTTCCAAGTTCCTTAAAGATGGGAAAACAACTCTTTTGTTTATGCTGATGTTGCACATAAGACTGGGCATGTTGCCTTATGTAAACAAGATGATCCATGGGTCTTGTTTGAATGATTGATGAGTGAATTCTAGATAATTAGAGTGTCCTGTTACTTAGGCTCTAATAATGTTCTTGGCACTTCATTGGGATTCGGTATTAATTTTCTGTTTAGCACCACACTTGGCTAAGGGCAACATCATTTCTGAAGTTAACCCAGATAAAGGTTAAAGGGTTGCCCTCTCACCTCACATAAATCCCAAATCCCAAATATCTTTCCTACCATCTTAGCAGCTCTTTAACCATCACTCACTCTCTATGTCCCCGTGCCACCAGCTTGCCATGACTTCCAGGAATGATTAACTTACTCCTCACTCCAATCCTTCTCTAGTTGCCACCAGGTCTTAATCTAAAGAGCAGAGAAGTTCAGTCTATAATGTTCCATGGCTCCCCACTGAGAAATTCAAGCTAAAGTCTTTGGCATGATATACCAGAACCTTCTTAATAAGGTACTTCCTTCCTCACCTTCTTCATCTACTGTCATTCTCCCACTCAGGATTCCAGCCTTCTGCCCCCTTACTTAGAGTCTTCTTATCTGCGGTTTAGACTCTACCTGAAATTTTCCCCCACTGCCTCCTTGTCACTCCTTATTACCTTTGAGATCTCCCTTTGCTTATCACTCCCATTAAAAGCTCACCTGTGATGTTAAAGTGCCCTGCATTCTTCTTTATTACAGCAACTCTCACCTGTCTTGATTGTCTATTCATTCCCTGTATCTCATCACTAACCCATAGGCCTCTGGTACTGCTACATGGGTCTTAGGTATGGTTGCAATCTTAGCTCATGGCAGGAACTAAGCCCAGATTTCCTCCACCACCCCAAAGTAGAACATTGCCACTGAGTATGACATGATAGGGGATTTTTGCAGCCTGGCGGACGCTATTACCATTAATCTAGACATTAAAACTTGTCAGCGTCCCCAGGGGCATGAAAATAACCCACCAAGTCGTACCAAATAAGGATGTTCTGCTTTAGGAAAGTAGGGGAAATCTGTACACATTTAAGTGGCAAGAAAATGAATGAACATGGATGGTAGAAGTAACCTTGTTGACCTTATTTGCCTACAAAGAATCTCAGTCCTGGCATATTTAGAACCTTCTTCAAAGAGTTGCCGGGATCACAGCGCCGGGGAAAGTTAAAAAGATTTCCAGGCCACTTTAAAGTAAAGTTGCCCTGTCATCTTGCAGACTTGGCTTGCCGGGGTCCGGAGAACAGTCTCAACGCTACCCAGGCTGTCAAAGAGCTTGAAAAGCTATGGGAGAAGAGCGGGAGGAAGGGCGGAGGAGTCAGGGGTCAGTGGATCAGTCAATAGTCAGAGTACCTCTTCCCCACCCCCTCGCAGCCAGCATCCACAGAAGGCTGAGTTGGGGCTCAGCGCAGATCCGACTTTAGGCAGTGCACTTCTGCCATCTAGTGTTCACCTCGCGCCTTCGCGAATGTCTTCTGCAGAAAGGAATTTTCTGTATTGAAAACCCAGCAAAGTCAGAACCCAACTGGGAATGCAGACTTGGTGCCCGAATATAATCAAAACCCAACATCGAGCATCACATCCTTGCTCTGTCCTTTTGTCCGTCTTTGAAAAGAGATCTTAGAAAAAAAGACATCCTCTTCCCTGGTGGTCCATGCACAAGCTTGAAGGTTTGTGTTACCAGTCAGTCAAACTGAAAATCACATTTGAGACTAGCTTTTATTTCACGGGAAATAAATAAGTGATTTTAGTCTATCATGGGTGGACTTTCTTTTTTTTTTACTTTTCCCAACTGATTCTAAAAGTGTCTCAAGCAGAGCCTCGAAAACAATTTCCCCAACAGTGAAATCGAGAATTTCAAAGCAGAAAGAGAAAGCTAAGAATGTCTCTGCTACCTCTCAGCACATAAGTGCCAAAATAGCCAAAGATGACACTGCTGAGCTATAACAAGGAAAACACTTCAGGGAGCAGGACTGACAATGGGATGAAAATGATCTGGGTCCCCAGGAAAGCTGGTGCACTTACAGTTTTTATCTATAATGCCCCTAAGGTAATTCATTAAACTATTAATAGTTCCTCTTCTGGGGGGTTGGGGGGAGGAAAGACCCAAGAGCAATCAGGTGTCTCTGGAGCACATCAGCATGCAGAAGATACAGATCTCATCTGCCCACTCTTCCCATCCTAGAAAATTGGTCCTGAATTGATTCTGAACACAGGAAAGTGGCAATCAGCCTAGCCTCACGGAAGTGACAATAGTCTTCAGCATGAAACAATTTCTCAAGCAGAAAATAGATTTTTATATATGTAAAAGTGACGTCTTACAAAATAATATCTAGTGCAAGAGACAGAGGCAAGGTTAGCTGCGTTAGTGAGAGATCCTGGCATCGTAGCATTGTGGCTTGTTTCTAAATGCCCTGGTTGTATGTATGTCACCACTTCCGATATTATAACGTGACCTTGAGCGCAAAGGTGCTGAATGTTAGGATAGAGCAGTTGAGAAAAGGAGGAAGGAGGCTAGCAAGAGAAGCAGGTTCTTTATTAGAGAAAAAAAACCTGTAAAGGATGAGACTCAGAGACAGGAATGCACTTCATGGGAGAGTGTCTAGGGGTTTTGTAGGTTTTTCCTTTGGTTCCAGAGAGCGAACATAAGACCTGAGGGGTTTCTTGATAGCATCTGAGTCCTTAGGTCAGCAGTCCAAGGAATGGGGATTAAGGTTATGAAGGTTTGTTTGTGGAGTGATATTATCCTGTCAGGAACAGCTGGCTAACATTTGCAAAGCCCACTAGGTCACCTCACAAGACACCTTTCTCCTTCTAGTCAGGATTGAAATAGGTTTGCTGTTTTTTTGTTTGCTTGTTTGTTTTCTTGGTGCACAAACCAAGGAGTAGGCCCGCTCTGGAAAACATAATTGGCAAAATAAGTTTTAAAATATTGACCCATCTTTGAAACAGAAAATATCAACTAGTCCAGATGTTTGGTATCATATAAGAGCAATGGATTTACTTGCTCATGAAAAAAAAATGTAAATAAATTGCTTTACCTTGTTGACACAGTTTATCTCATAAAGAATGACCTTTCTGTGGGCAATCACTTGAGGGCTGAGGCATAATTAGTGCAGAAACCCCTGTCATGGAGCAAGTTAAATGCTGCCTCTCATCACTCAGTGAAGTAAGGACATGATCACTGGGCAAATTATCTACTTTACCTTTTTGGACAAAGGAAAGATGATTGATGATGTTCAGGTTTAAAAAGCACTCATACTGACAAAAATACCCTTTAGGAGAAAGTTGCATTTTAAAAAAAGATAAATCAACTATTCATTTCAAGGAGAAACAGCCTTTAAACATCTTGCCTCCTAAAGAGTTATGCTGCCTATGGTTACACCACCCAGCACAGGCCTGATCTGCACTAAAGAGCTATCCTGTTTATTGCAAAGCAGGAGTGACAGAAGGAAATTGAGGGGAGAAGCACAGGTTACAAAATTGGGAACAAAATACTACCTGTATAACAAACTTCAAATTTGGGAGTTCCAGCTACTTTCAGCTGCTCTGGTAATTCTGCAATAGCAAGTAATTAATGACTGGCTTAAAATATAGTTTGGTAAAATAATATTCCCAGCTAATAAGCTCTCAGGTGTGATGTGTGGATTGCTTTTGCAGTGATGGCAGAGATGGTTCAAGAATTAGCCATATTCTGTATTCTTGTGCTGAGATTGGTCACTCCATTCCTTCGTTAGCTTCATCATCAGGTGACGAGGCCCTGAGATGCACGGTTAACCCAGTCAGGCCAATTTATATGTCAGTTCAGCAACCCATTAGCGAATTATTGACACTCACTGAACCTGTCTTCCTCCTTTGTGAGGTGACAGTAATTATTAGGCTGGTAAGTGCCATTTTGTAAGACAGAATTATTAAATATCAACAATATTATTAGTTCAACTTTGAAGACACAACTCCTATGCCCCTGGGATGCAATAGAGAAAGTTCAACATGATCTAGACCTTCATATCCATGTCTAATTAGTGGATGGACAAATTGTGAAAAAAGCTGGCTCAGGCAAGGTTCTGACAAGTCAGATTCACAGTCAATTTATCTGTCAGGATCTTTGTCAGCTGTGTCAAAGGGTTATGTAAGCATACACATACATACAGGTATTAGCCCCTGAACTGGAAGAGTGAAAAACAATTTCAAAGTAAAAAGTGAAAAATAATTGTGAAGTATCTAAAGAAGCAGAAGTTACTTGGAGAACATTTTCTAGGGGATGAGGTGCTAGATTTGAAACTGGGTTATAAAGGGCAGAAGCCACCAATCAATAAGCCACAGGAAAAGAAAAGCAGCATCTTTTAAAATGTGGCTTCTGCCACCTAACGTTCTTACCAGATCCACATCACCCGCACACAGAGCAGTTGCCAAAGTCATAAAGCAATTTAAATAACAGGGTTTTATTAACAGGGAAAATTAACCAGGAAAATAAAAGTCCTTAATGCCACAGTGGCCAGTTATCTTACCCCAGTCACCATTTAGTCGGAAAGTCCCAAACACATGTCCAATATGACACCCCTCTAAACCTGCAAGCACCCTGCAAAGTCCAGTCCTTTTACACCATCTTTTCTCCACTTCTCCAAGGCTGTTCCGCTTCTCCAGGGCTCTTCAAACTTTTCCAACAGATGCTGATACAAACTCAGCTTTCCAAATCTGCCACCTTGCTGCGGCTCCTAGCGCTTCCTTTACCAGGCCTGCCTTCAGCAGCATGTGGCCAAATCCACCAGGCCTGCCCTTAGCAGCCCATGGTCACACCCAGCCTGACATTTTGGCATCTGACTCCACACCAGCTACCACTCTCCCACCTTGGCTTCTTGCCATCGCCAGCTTACTCTTCCAGGGATCTTCCCCTGGCCAGGCCACGTGGGCCTGTTTTCTCAGCCCACCATTCTCGTCCCTCCTTTTTTCTCTCTCCTTGCTCCTCCCTTTTATGCCCCCATTTCCCACTTCCCATTTTCTCTCGTGGTTCTTTTAGACTGCACCCACCAGGGCATTTTAATACCCATACAATTTTTAACTTTCACTACCCTGTATCAGATTTAGAGTGAAAATACTTTGGTAAGTATTTTCCAAATACTTGGTATTTGGTAAGTAGTATACCCCTACACTGAACTATGTGACCTTGACATATGACCTCACCTTTTTGATTTCTACTTCATCTCATAGGATAAGATTAACAAGTGCTATCAAATTTAGGGGTAGGCAAGGAAAGCAAGTAATTGAAGAAGCAAAAAGTTAGTGATCTGCCTCCTTAGCTGGGTGAATCCTAGAATAGGAGTTTCCTATTAATCCTGAAATGGGTGGGGCCTGGGCTTTGGTCTTTTGAATCACCATTTTCATGCAAATTAGCACAAAATTTGTCCAGGTTTTCCTAGGCATTCCTAACTATCCTTGGGAACATTCCCCCATTGCCAACATTTCTTAAAGTCTTCCTACTGACACATAAGCCATATGACATAATCCCAACTATCCAACATTGCTGATGCCAGGTTAAGTGTAAGAAGGCTTAGCAACCTGGATTCTTTGTTACCAAAATTCAAATTCACTTAAGCAATGAGAAATTAACAGAAAGAGCATGGGAGCAGCTCAAGCTAGCAGTAAGCTTTCTAACCTCAGGTATGGCTAGTGAGAGGCTTATGCAAAAAATCAGATGTGCCAGGACTTTCAGTTCAAGTTCCCTCTGCCTCTTGCCTGACATTTGTCATACCTGCTTTGCCGTACCACCTGGTGGAAACACAACTGCAAGAGCTCCATCCAGCAAGAAGAGGCAGACTATACCTGTTTCCAAGGTCTAAAGCATCAGGAAAGGAATGTAACTCTTTCCAGGTTTGATACTTTTCATGCTCTGTCTGCAGAGAAAGGGGACAGAATCATGACTGAATTGGGACCTTTGACTAGAAATCACAACATTGGAATCTGAGAAAGAAATGGGTTCCAGGAAAAGGGACAGGATTGCTGTCCCAGAAATACAGAAAAGAGAAACGAGGCAAACTAAACAGTAACTTTTCATTGAACACACAGCAGAATTAAAGCTGGGATTCCAACATGGGCAATATGGAAATGTAGGCATTGCATTAGTTGTGTCTGAAAAACACACAGGTAAAAAGGGTACTGGCATAAACAGGAAAAGGATACTTTTATCACCTAGAGGGTGTGTAGAGGGCAATTGAGCCTTTGGCTTGGAGGGGAAAAAAAGGAGGGGGGGGCAAGGAGCAGAGACTACACTCAGATTTTTGGGAAGAGTGGAGAAGAGAATGGGACAGGTGGGTAAAAAGTAGCTCTAGTGACCATGCTGGGCAGAAACCCCCTGGAGGAGTGAGCTGGTGGTGGCAAGGAGCCATGGTGGCTGGCAGAATAGTGGCTGGTGTGGAGAGTGTGGCACTGCAGCAAGGTGACATGGAAAGCTGGTACCTGGAGATGGCCAGGGATTTGGAAAGCTGATTTGTGCATCAGCATTTGAAGAAGTTTGAAGCACCTTGGAGAAGTGGAGCAGCTCTTGGAACACTGAAGAGAGAGGAAGCAAAGAGAAGATGACCCAAAGATGACTTTGCCAAAGTGCCTGCCTCTGAGGTTTGGAGAGGCAAAGGGCACCATCTTGGACTGTGTTTGGGACTTTTGAACTAAATGATGACTGGGGTAAGATAACTGGCCACTTGTGGCTGTGAGGACTTTTCGTCTTCCCTGTTGACTTCCCTTGTAAATAAAACCCTGTTGTTGAACTGGATTTGAGTGGCAACTGTGACGTGTGGGTGATGCGGGCCTGTGGCTTATTGGTTAGAAGTTTTTACCTCCTTGTGACCTGATTTCAGAATGACATAAAACAGAACACACCTTCATGAGCAAAGGCATTTTTCCTTCTTACAAAGCTGGTCAAGGGCGCCATGGAACTTGGCCATTAAAAACCAAAAAAGGGAAAATAGCCCAGATACTTTCATTCTTTTGTGGAGGTAAAGGAGAGCCTTGCTCTGAATGAACATTGTATTTATCCATTAATTGTATCAGGAAATTGAGGAGACATTTTGGTTTTCTATCTGATTATCTCCATACCTATTGAATAAGAAAGTATGTTTGCCTCATTAGCAGAAAAGTATCTGGAGATAATGATGGATCATTCTAAGTATCATTTCCTTATTTCTGGTTATAATCATTATATTCAATAAGGAAGGACCAGGTTTAATAAAGGATACATCTGGCTCCAAATGACTAATCGATTTTTATAAAATTCACAGGCTGGCAATTTCTTTGGGAAACTGGACAAGACATCATGAATCACAACTCCCTGCACATATTCCCCAATCCTCCGCAGTAGCTTTGCTTTTAGAATCAGCTTCAACTGACTGTCTTAGAGCATTTTTTACCAAGGTGCATCCTTTGTCTCTCACATCCTGAATTAATGCTGTTGGTAATTAGCTTTAGGGCTGAGGTCTCTTTCATCTGCACACAAGTCAACAAGAGATTTCTCTGTTGGCTTGAAATGTGAATCCTTTTTTATTTTTTCATTCCCTCTCTGACTCTACTCCATGTTACTTTAATTAGGATGTCAAATTGTAACATTCTGGAGGGAGCTGAACTTTTTCAGATTGTTCCAGGACAGACTTTTCTTGAGTTAGGGGGAAATCTTTCTTTGCAATGTCATTTCCAATTCCTCTGAGCAGGATATGGTCTTGTGCATAAACAGGGGGGAGGCTATGACAGCCTGCAAATACTACGAATGCAGATGAAAACATGAGACCAGAAGAAGGGAACATAAGCACAGGCCAATCGACAGAGCAGGCTTGAGTGACTGAGGGCCATCTTTTAGACATTATTTTGCCCACAAAAATTAAATACATACATGCATACATACCTACATACATAACTATGGATTCTTGTTGCCCTGGCATTTTAGCTACTGAAAAATATGCATGTATCTTGTTAATTACTGTACCTTCAGAGAATGGAAAAGGGATTGCAAATACCCAATGTGTTCACCGCTACTAATACCTATTCCTCCCTTCATAGCTGACATGGTTAATCACTCCTGAGGCTTGTCTGCAGAGCCCACAGGTAGATGCAGACGGCTGCGGATGGTAACCACCAATTAATCAGAGCTGGCATGCAAGATGGGATCTATTTGCAATTCCTGGTCTAGAACATGTAAGCATTTAATAAATACCTATTGAACCACAAGTAAATGAAGACACATTTTTAGAGATGATGGGACTTCATTGTTACTTTCCTCCCTTGCATTTAGAGTATATTTTCTTGTCTCAGATGGCTTCCAAAGAATCAGATGCAGCATTATTTATTTAAACTAATCATATTACTTTCCAATTTTATGTAAAGCAGAGGCAAAACTATGCAGCCCATATATTTTGTGAGATTTTAGGCACATCTGTGCATTCTGAAGGATTAGGAAATTGGGTCTTTAGAACTTTATCTCAAACATGAGATCTTGGTATATAAGTTTAGGTCAAAGGCATCTAACCAGATGAAACCGGGACCCCAATATGGGCAGTATTGAAACTGGAATACCAATATGTGCAGTATTAAAATTTAGGCATTGATGCCATTAACTGTTTCTGAAAAACACAGAGGTAAAAGATGGCCTAAAGATAAGTGTGCTTTCACTTTGTTGCAAATCCCAGGAGGGGAAGAGAAAATGTATCTCCTAGAACCTTTAGAAGAGAGACAGAGACAGAGAGACAGAGAGACAAAAACAGAGAGAGAGAGAGACAGACAGAGAGACAGAGACAGAGAGAGAGAGAGAGGAAAGGAGCAGAGACTGAGAGAGAGACTGTGGTGAGAGAAGAGACATGAGGATGGCAAGCCCATACCCCAAGTGACTAGGCTGGGCAGACGCCCCTTAGAAGAGTGAGCAGGTGGTGACAATGAGCCATGGTGGCCGGCAGACTAGTGGCTGGTGTGGAGAGTGTGGCACCGCAGCAAGGTGGCGTAGTGAGCTGGTACCTGGAGATGGACAGGGATTTGGCAAACTGATTTGTGCATCAGCAATTGTGGAAAATGTTTGAAGCACCTTAAAGATGCTGAGCAGCTTGGAACATTGGAGAGAGAAGAAGCAAAGAGAAGACACTGGAGGAAGACTGAAATTTGCAGAGTGCCTGCCTCAGTTTTGGAGGGGCAACGGGGCACCATTATGGACTTTTGGACTAAATGGTGACTGGGGTAAGATAACTGGCCACTTGTGGCTTTAAGAACTTTTGTCTTCCCTGTTAATATTCCTTTGTAAATAAACCCTGTTGCTAAACTGCATTTGACTGGCAACTGTTATGCACCGGTGATACGAACCTGAGGGAACCTGGATGGCAAAAGTTGCATTTTAAATGTGTCTTAGTTGGTTTAAAACTTTTGCCCCTTTTTTGACTCGATTTCAAGAATACAACAAAAGCAAGATCATGAGGACTGAATCTGTCATTCTGATCATTGGCCAGCCGGGCTCATGCTGAATGCTAAGGGTGAGGGGGTCTAATGGAAGTCCAGCCACAACTGCTAAGAGATAAGCAGGGTAGCAAATGGAAAGTGTGGTCTTTATCATAATGGTCAGCAAGGCCTTTGGGCAGCATCAGTGTGGAGGGCAAAGGTTAATGGCAGCTGTTCTGACATCCCACATCCCTAAGGATGCTAACAGCTAACTGCTCACAACCCTGCGCACCTTTGCTGCTCTGAGACTGACTCTATTCAGAGACACTTCCACATGGAGTTTGAGGAGAACTGAGGAGGCAAGTAAGTGGCTGACCACACAGGACAGGACAAGGTTACTCTTGCAGGTGAGACACTGCCCCCAAAACAGCTTGGAGAGAAACCTGGGGTACAGCCAAGTGTTCAGGAGAGATAAGAATAGCTATGATGTCATCAGAATTTACCTTTAATGGACTGAAAAGCTCAGTTGCAAACATTTTGAAGATTTAGCTATCTCAAGACCTTTGAGCGTAGAGAATTATGAATAAAGCACACACCTTAAAAAATACTTCCAAAGAAGCATCATATTTCCTTGCTAGCAGCTTGATCATCAAAAATCACTATTTACAGGAAAAAAAAGGACATAGTTCTAGAAAAAGAAAAGACCCGTGGGCCAAACATAGGCCAACAGCTTGCAGCAGGGGGAGTTGGAGTGACCAGAGGAGGGAAGGGGAAAGGGGCGAGGGTTGGGGAATAAGGGATACAATAAACCCATGTAAACACGACCAATATTGTACAATAATTACAAAATAATTTTTTTTTAAATCACCATTTAATGCCTGATGATGATCAGCATTTGACTTGCTACAAAGGGAATGCCAGGAGTGTATACAAATGAAGAATATCTGTACACACGGTAACAGCCAAATGGAAACCTCCATATAAAACATGAATTGTTGGTGCAATAATTCTACCTCATAGAGGTCATGTTGCTAAGAGGAATACAAATTGCTTTAAGCCCGTGAATGTTATTCAATTTTCTTGACAAAAATAAAAGCTCAGAAATTCAAA
Source organism: Uropsilus gracilis (assembly GCA_004024945.1). Taxonomy (NCBI): domain Eukaryota; kingdom Metazoa; phylum Chordata; class Mammalia; order Eulipotyphla; family Talpidae; genus Uropsilus; species Uropsilus gracilis. Next base: position 112,448 of record PVHY01002521.1, read on the forward strand.
ATGACAGGAGCCAGGACTACATGGCTGTAGGGGGATCAAAACATTCTAGAAAACTCGATTAACTCAATTTGCTTCATTTCCTCAGGGAGACTTCAGACATCAAAATTACTATTTAACACTCCAAGTAGCAGTCTGGATGGAAAAGACCTTTTGACCTTTCCATACTTGTTTTTGACACTGTCTTAAGTGAAGAATCAGAGGGGAGACATAGTAGCATTAGTGCACCTCCCAAATACTAAGTCATCACAGCACCTCCAAACCTCCACCTTAGCCAACATAGGAACACGCTGAAAGCAAGAGTTGGCTAGAAAAATAAGATGATGTTGAATAAACTCCATCCTCTTTGACTTTTCTGTTGACTGAAACAATCAGAAACCATTGAAAAGTTTCGGGGAGCATAGATCTTTGTATGCACCCCCAGTTTTTAAGTTTTAGCAGATTTGGTCTGGGAATCAAAACTCATTTCTAACAATTCCCACATGAAGTTGACACAGCTGCTGTGGGGAAAAGGGGTTGAACAGCACTTGTGGACTGACTGACAGCTCCCACTTGAATCATGTTTCCTTAGGCTTATAAAATAAGTTTGTAGTGCTATACCTTTTTCATATTTATGTATAGAAAGTATTCTGTATAGAGAACTGTCCGTTATCCATGGAAACTGTGTGATAATATTTGAAATGCAAAGAAAACCAGAAAAGATAATTTTCTTTTCATCTGGCTATTAGTCATGGTTACTGCCACCAGTTTCCAGTGAATTTCCCTTCCAAAGTCACCAGTCATGCAGGGTGCGGTGGTGTGCGCCTGTAATCCCAGCTACTTGGGAGGCAGAGGCTAGGGATCACTTGAATCTGTGGGTTCAAGACTACCCTGGGTGATGTATTGAGACCTAGTCTCTCTCTAAAAAAAGAAAGAAAAAAGCACAAAGTCACCAATCATGCAAGTCATCCCCTTCCTCCATGCAATAGAGAAGTCACAAGTGTTATACTAAGGGATATAGCCTCTGTCCTCTTGTAGCTGGTTCCCCTCCGATCTGAAATTAGATAACTCCCCTAGTCAAAAAATTAGGGATAAATAGAATTAAACTCGAAACCATCCTTTGTATTCACTTCCTTCTATCCCCTCCTCATGATTAACCATTGACTACCTCCATTTACATTCCTGGAAACTTGGAAAAATGATTGTGTTACATTCCTAATAAAATGTGTATAGTAGCATCAGAAACAAATTCCCTGCTGATAGCTGATTAAATACCTGCTGGGAAGTGAGACACCTTGACTCCTGTCACCTCTACTGGCTGGTGCCCCTACAACTAAGACATATGAAGCCTCACATATGTCCACCTTATATAATCCCAGAATTCCCATCATTCAAGGAACCTATGGTTTCGGGGCGAGTGTCCTGTTGACTTATAGCATAGAAGGAAATGAAGGAAAAGAGGAAGAATGAGAGGAAAGTTGCGCATTAAATTATTTTATTTCCACTCTAGGTTCAAGAAGCCAGAGAACAGAATTCACATTTTATTCATCTCCGTATCTCTCCTCACCCATCTTTCAGGTAATCCTACAACAACCTTTCCTGAACACAGCCCACATATATCTTGCCCAATACTTTACACATCAATAAATATTTGTTAAGAATGAACAGACCCCTAAGAAGATAGTTATAATGTCCCTACCATGAGAATGTGTATTATTAATATCTATATTTTTAAATCTTTATCCAGTATCAACTAGCAGGCTTCCAAGACAGCATGACCCGCATGAATCACTTATTCTCAATGTTTAGCATTCCATTGCTTATACTTATAATGGGTACTTAGTAAATGGTTTCCTCTTTGTAATTTTGCACCATATTCACAAGTTACAAAAATGTCTGCACATTCTTTACTTTGATATTTCTCCATAAGTTACCTCAAATGTATAGAAATCTGCCAGCTTACTCTCAATTGCCTGAAAATGGAAAACAAGGATCATATTCCACTCAAATGAGAATGAAAGTACAATTTTTTGAATAATATTTGAGTAGATATTCACTCTCTCCTTCCCTTGGGGTGGGATACATCTCACACTAATATCAGGATATGTCAGTGGCTTTGGCCAAAGAAATATGAACAAAGGTGATGAGTATCTACTCCAAGTCAAGGTTTTATGAAACCCTATTCTCTTCCAACCTTTAGAGCTCTGTCTTTTGTCATGGGAAGAGCATGCTCGGGTATTTACTGCCCATTCACCCTGCCCCCCCCCAAAAGGTACAAGGAACTGACATGAACCATACCCTTAGCCTGAAGTAGAGCTGTGCCCAATGGACCTACAGTTCTGTGAGCAAGAAACTGATTCATATGTAAGAAGTATTTACGAGCACTCACTATCTGTATAAGTCACTGAGACTTGGGAATTGATTTTTAAGCATTGTTATTAGAACAATTGTTGACGAAAACTACAGGTGTGTGGTGTTTGACGTTCTCATCATCTTTGATGGGCAGTCTCTCAATCCCATAAAGCTCTGGAGCCTCAGCAAATGCTTCCCACTTGAGCAATGGAGATGGATGACTGGGAATGGAAGCTTTGCTTATTTAAGTCCCTAAACTCAGCACACTGACAGTATGGAAGCTCGTAGAAAGCCCCACTGTGGTTCAGATGCAGTGGCCATGCTACCATATAAGTAGATGCATCATTACCATCAGAGCAATAAATTACAGTGATTTCCACTTGATTATCATATCCTGAATGAAATAAAATTAACTTTCTAATAATTAGCCACAAATTTCTAATGTGTTTATCTTTACCATATGCTTCCCAGCTCTGCTGAGTCGGAAGCCTCAAATCCATCAACCAATAATTCGTCCTTGGGTTTCACTTCAGGGACCAATTAAAAGTATCAACATGTTTCCTTCCATTATACTGGGAGTTTTACCTCCAGCTGTTGGGATCTGGGCTGCTGAAAGTATGAGGCATGAATTTCCAGGGAGAAGGCACTTGAGACAATTGGAAGAGAACAGATTCTGTTGAAAATGAGTTGATGCAAACCTCATGCTCCAGCCCTCCCTGCATTGTTCAGAGGGCACATGCTATACTGAGCACGTGGTAGGTAGTACAGCTGGCACTGCAGTAGGGAAGGGACTGCTCCCAAACCCAAAGGGCGAGCTCCTGGCAGATAATCCAAGAGCTGGCAATTTATCACTTTCCCACACTTAGTGCCTCTTGAGAGTCTCCTTGTAACTCTCCTGTCTGTGAAACTTTCCACTCAAGACTTGGGTAAATGTTTTCCAGAAGCTATCAATCATGGTATTCCTTACTAATTAGAGTCAAGAAAAAGTAATGGAATTAATTAGCAAGGTAAAGAGGGAGCGTGCGAAAGAAGCAAAAGAAGGAAACATGGATTTAGGGATCTTCTTCACTCAAGGTCATTCGGGAGGAAAGGGTCTGACTGAAAATCAAGAACACAGGCCAGGATGACAGCGGAGTCCCTCCCAAACTCCAGGCTTTGCTTCTTAAGATATAGGTTGGAATTTCAATTTGGTCCCAAATTAATGGTAGTGGTTAAGTTTCTTGAGCCTCAGTTTCCTCAGATGTATGTGAACCCTCTAGCACAAGTCCGACTGATTTTAGGCATTCAAAAAATGTTCATTCCCATGGGTGGCCCCTTGAATAATTGTCATCAATTCCTTTTCCTGAAATGCACTGCTTTGAGCAAACCCATTCTACCTACTTTCTAACCTCTTATTTTGGACTTGACAACCTCACTTGCTTGGGTCAAAGAATGTGGCAGAAGGGTCAGCGTGCTTGTTCTGAATCTGAGCCATAAGAAACCTTACATGTTTCTTCTGAGCCTTTTGATATGGGGTGACTTGGCTGGATTGGCAGCTGGGACCTCTGGTAGTGATGGTGTTAAAAACTGTATTGTGCACCATATTGTCCTGGTGGGTGGGGTCTGAGATAAAGACCCAGGAGAGGACTCAAGAAGCCTGAAAGGGCACATAAAGAGAGGAGCCAGCAAGAGGTGGGAGAGAGAGGAGAATGGTGGGCCAGTAAGGATCACCCCAAGAGTCCAGGCTGGGTGGGAGCCCCCTGGAAGAGTGAGCTGGTGATGGCAAGGAGTCATGGTGGGAGAGAGGCCAGCAGAGAAGTAGCCAGTGTGCAGTTGAAAGCCAGAATGGCAGGCCAGGGGTGACCAGGGCCTGTTGAGGGCAGGCTAGGTGGATTTGGCCAGACACTGCCAAAGGTAGGCCTAGAAAAAGGAAGTGTGTAGAGCTGCAGCAAGGTGGCATGGAAGCTTGCTAGAAAGCAGGTACCTGGGAAAGTCAGAGATTTGGAAAGCTGATTTTGTATCAGTATTTGTTGGAAAAGTTTGAAGAACTTTGGAGAAGCTGAGCAGCTTGGAATGACAAAGAGAGAAGCCAGGAGAAGACAGAAAAGAAAGTCTGGTCTTTGCCGAGTGCCTGCCTCAGGTTTGGAGGGGTAAAGGGGTACCATCTTGGACAAGTGTTTGGGACTTTTACTAAACAGTATTTGAGGTAAAATAACCAGCCACTGTGGCATTAAAGACTCTGTTTTCCAGGTTAATTTTCTTTGTTATTAAAACCTGTTGTTTGAATTGCATTTGACTGGCAACAGCTACGTGCAGATGGTAAGAATCTGGGTGGCAGAAGCCACATTTTAAAAGTGCCACTTTTTTTCTATGGCTTGTTGGTTGGAGGATTCTGCCCCATTTTGCACCTAATATCAATATCACCTCCCAGATAGGGGATCTCACATTTTCTCAGTTCTAATGGCTTCCCTGCCTGGGACAAACTGAATCACCACTTTTCATATGGTTAATTACAGACAGATATGAGACCCAGAAAATGATCCTCATAAGTATATCACAGAAACTTCTATATAATGTATTTAAGTCTTCATCTTCAAACTCAGGCCTGTGAGGCAAGTAAATCTTATGATATGACTTGTTTTATATTTACTTTTTTAGTTCAAATCCTCTATTCTGTGGGATAGCAGGACAGGATCTTGGTTCATTCAGGATCTTCTCTCTATCACTTGTGTTTAAGTCTCAAAGACAGACATTTCCAAGGGCATGTTGAGGAGGTGGGAGTTGGGCAGAGGAGTGGGGTGCTCTGGACATCATTCATTTCCTGTTCTCTCCTCAAACATCTTGGTTGATGGCAGCAAAGAGCTATGGTCTATTTCACTCTTGGTTAACTTCCACTTGGAAGCTTATGATTACAGTCAACTGAGGAAGTTTTGAGCTGCATCCAGGCATGCAGGAATAAGCGTCTGCATCTTGGTAGGGTGAAGGGTAATCTATTGCTTTGGATCAGTGCCTGTTTGTCTGGAAGCACCAGATAGACATGTCAACTGCTGGTGCTTGGCACTTCTCCAGGTTCTCACAGAGAAGGGACATGGGTCTCTTTTGCACACCCTTTCCTCTCTCTGGCCTGTCTTTCTTTGCCCCTGGGACTTAGCGTGGATTATGCAGGATGCAATGCCCCCTAGATAGGGACAAATGTGAACAAAATGTGAACAAAATACAATAGAAGGTTAAGTAGTGGCTAGCAATGTCTGTTCTCCAACTCTCCCTCACTTCTTCAACTGTTTTTCCCCCTAGTATCAGATCTGAACTGTTTTGTTGTTTTCCTTGCCATCACCTGAGAGATCTAGACATTTTAACCCCCCCCCAAACTGGAAAAATCCCCCCTCCTTTTTTTTTTAGATAATCATGACTTTGAAACACTGAGTATGCAAAGACCTATGACTTAAATTGGTTAAAGAGTCAGGGGCAATAGAACTGAAGCATACAGCAAAAGATGGGGAGAAGGGGTGCAACACAGGGAAGAGATGAACACAGAGAATATAGGTGATATGGTGGTGGGAGAACTATGGGGACTCAATGATCTAATAAAAAATTCAATTAATAAAATTAAATAAAGAGTAAGGGGTAATAGGCAATTTCAGGAAAATAACTATAAGCTTTGATCATGTCATATTTTAAAACTATCTTTCTTTATAATTATGGGTGCTTATTCATTTTGTGGAGTTCAAGACATAATGTGCTAAATATTATTTTGTGTGTGTGCCATAATGGATTTATCATATATTTGCCACTTAACTCAAGAAGATGTTGGGGAAATAGAAGCGCTAATAAACTGGAATGTCTATATTCACTGTTGGTTCTAGTTATATTTTAAGATTTTTGTTTGTTTTAGATTTTTTTTTGGATGCTCATTCTCTGGCCCAGCTGTACTTATGCCTAGATTAACCAGAGAAGTTGCCAGCTGTGAATTGCAGATGTGTTTCAGTTCTACGATGCCAGAAAAATTCAATTATGCATACTAGGTCTTCTCCATAAAGCATGACCAGATTGATATTTAATAGTGAATAGTAGCCATCAATGCACTTAGGCAGCAGCCAGCAGTAGACTATATCTGCTCAAATTCTAATAGCCAAAATAGCCAGGTGTGAAACCAGTATTTTAACTATATTTACAGTCAAATTGCACCAGGTAGTGGTCCAAGCAATGGGCTGGCAATCAGTCCAACTAAACAAGATTGATTTCATGCTGTAAAATGTGAACAAAATACAAGCCATTACAGCATGTAGTGAGAGTTCAAATAGAATAGAACCTCCCAGAGAGAAGAAATACTAAAGTAAACAAGCTGGCCTCTGGGAATTTACCTCAGTTTGCAAGTGGATATCAGGACTAAGAGGATCATCACATGAAGTACCACCCTATGAGACATTATCTAGAAGAACACTTCCAAGATTAAGTTCTTCAAAGCATCAATAGCTAGGAAATACCTCGGAACATCTAATTTTGGCTATGATTGACTGTGAAGACAAGGATATGCTCTTATCTTAAAAAATTAAACACACACTATATGCAACGATGATCTTCAGATACTGGGCAAACAGGCAGTGAGAGATGAGGGTTATGATTTCCATCCTAGTACGTGGAAGAGTTTTCAGACTGCTGCAATGGGAGGGGAAACCAAACAGTTCCCAGCACTCTCCCTGAAGTGAAAACACAGAATCCAGCATTTGGGTAACCCAAAGAAGCTCAAATTTACAGACATAACCAGAGATAACATTGCTTCACAGAAAGGAGGGGTCTGCATAGACTGAGCGATTTGGGGATCTGAAGAGGCTTTTGAGGTCTTCAGCCAGCATTACCCAGTGTATGTTAAGACACTACCTGTACCTAGATGAAATCATGCTGGCAGAAACAAGTCAGAAGGAAAAATACAGAAACCAAATGGTTTCACTAATATATGGACAATCAAACAAAGTACACAACCGCGGGAGGGGACCAGCTGGAGTGGCCAGGGTGGGGAGGTGGTGGGGGACCCCCAGGATCACAATGATGTGAAATATATATATATATAATTTTAAAAAATAAAATAAATTCAAGAATTAAAAAAAAAAAGACACTACCTGCTATTTTCAGCAAAACAGGTGGAGCTTGAGAGGGTCAAAGTTAACCAGAAAGATAAAGACAAATATTGGATGATTTCACATATATGGGGAAGGTAAGGAAACAAAGACAACAAGTGAAAGCAAAATAAACTGATGGACATTGATAACAGAATGGAGGTTACCAGATGAAAATGGTGGAGTGTAGAAGAAAAGGTAGAATAAATCTAAGGCTTCCCTCTGGTAGTCATGAGTGGGAAGTTAGGAGAAATGAAGTGAGTTGCCAGCCGGGAGAATGAGTTTCCTGGCACACAGGGATATAATAGGATGTATCATTCAAGTTCAAATATCGGAGGTCAGCCAGGGCCATAACCCAGGGTCAGTTCAGTCCAGAGCCAACTCAAAACCCAACACACATAGACACAGCTCAAGCAGTCTCACAAAGCCAAAGGGGGTCCTGTGGTACCCATTTTAAAGACATAGAGGAAAGGTGTGGGTAAATGTTCTTTTATTTGTAAAATGCTAAATATTCACTAGTGAGTAGTTGAATAGGCTGTGATATGTTTATGCAATGGAACATTCCTCAGCACTTAAAGAAAACAAACCATTGACACATACAATAATGCAGGTGAAACTCAGAGCAATTATGCTGATTGAAGAGACATCAGAAAAACCCCAGCATACTCTATTTTCCCATCATATGAACTCCAGAAAATGCAGGCTAATCTAAGTGGTTCTTCGTAGCCATGCCACTGAGTTCTGGCCAATGAAATCCATGAAATGTAGTCACTCAGGTCTTTGAGCACCAGTATTCCAGAATGGACCCCCCCAGACCTCCTGAATAATAATTCATTCTCTTTTAATCATATTTTGATGATGTGGTTTTTACTCATGAGCTCATAACAGGAATACAGAATAAAATAAGCCTGGAACTCTGTATCACTTTTTGAAGCAGAACTGCTGAAGATATTCACATGACTAGATCTACCTTTGTTGGGCAGTTTCAAGAATGAAATACAATTGTTTCTTAAGACATTGAAACAGACATTGAATTGTTCCTTAAGACTTATTTTTATTTAAAAAATTTTTTTCTGGCTAGGCTCGGTGGCACACACCTATTATCCAAGTGCTGGGAGGCAAGAGGTCTGGGACTGCTTGAGTTCATGGGTTTGAGACTACCCCAGGCAACATAGCGAGACCTGGTCTCAAAAGAGCAACTAGGTGCTGTGGTGGATGCCTGTAACCCCAGCTACCTGGGGGGCTGAGGCTGGGGATCTTGAGTCCATGGTACCCTGGGCAACTTGAGTCTGTGGACCCCAGCAACATAGCAAAACCTTGTCTCAATAAAATAAAAAATAAAATAAAAAATAATAAAAAAATATTTTTTTTGTTTTAGCGACTGACATTACCTTAACAGAGAAATTCATTTCTTGTTTTGGATGGGTGCTAGGACAAAATAAAGCAATAGTATAATAGATGGTATTGGCTTAGCAATCTGGTGAGAGCAGTTACCCACATTAGATAACTGTAGAATGTTGCCGTGCTCAATTGATTTTTAAAAAATAGTAAAATTTGCACCTGTGATCACTTGGAAAGAGGGCAACTTAGCTACTGAGCCTTCAGGGATCTCTACCTTTGTCTTCACATTACCTTCTCCTCTGTGGGTTGTCAAGTCTCCCTCTATGTCTTGCTTATCAGACCACTGAGAATTGCACTTAGCACCTGGACAGTCCAGGTGTTCTATCTCAAGTTCCTCTGTGTAAACACTTCAGCATTTTGTGTTGCTGTGTAAGTTCTCTCCCCACTAGGCAACATTCCAGACTTCAGGGGTTAAGTCCTCGTATCTCCGAGTGTCATCATTCATCTAGGACACAAGGTTTGAAGTCAGCCTTGTTAAATATGTTCAAATAGGAAAAGGAAACTGTATCTGAAGAGATTTTTTAAAATGTATGAGAAGGATATCTTGTCAAGCATCACATATTAATGAAGAAACAGAAAGACAAAACCCTGGAGATGAAAAATAAACTAAATGAAATGAAAACTTCATTAAGAAGTCCCTAGCACTTGCAAAATTGGGGATAAAAGGAACATACCTCAACATAATAAAAGCCATCTATGACAAACCTATAGCAAACATCATCCTAAACAGGGAAAATTGAAACCATTTCATTAAGGTTTGGAACCAGGAAAGAGTGCCCACTGTCTCCATTACTTTTTAACACTGTACTGGAAGTTCTAGTGAGGGCAATTAGGAAAGAGAAAAAGAAAAAAGGGATACCAATAGGGAAAAAAGAACTGAAGCTATCACTCTATACTGATGACATGATTGTCTATATAGAGAACCCCCCGAAAAAAATCCACAGAAAAACTTCTTGATACAATAGACCAGTTCAGCAAGGTAGTTGGTTACAAAATCAACACACAGAAGTCAGTAACTTTCCTATATGCAAAAACTAAGCAGCAGAAGAAGAAATTAAAAAAGTCATCCCATTTACCATCACACCAAAAACAATTAAATACCTGGGAATAAAGCTAATAAAACATGTGAAAGATCAATACAAAGAAAATTTTAAACCACTGCTAAAAGAGATAGAAGAAGACATAAGGAAATGGAAAGACATACCCTGTTCATGGATTGGAAAAATTAACATCATCAGAATGACTATCCTTCCAAAATCAATCTACAGATTCAACACAATCCCTACAAAGACTCCAGTGGCATTCTTTAAAGAGATAGAACAAAAATTCCTGAAATTTATTTGGAATAACAAAGACCTCAAATATCAAAAAGACTTCTGGCCAGAAAAAGAGAGAATGGAGGCTTAAATATTCCAGACTTCAAATTACACTACAAAATCATAATAATAAAAGCAGCATGTTAATGGTATAACAACAGAGAAAGTGACCAATGGAACAGAATTGAGTGCCCTGAAATAAAACCACATATATTTAGTCAACTAATCTTTGACAAAGGAGTGAAAAACTTACAATGGAACAAAGACAGCATATTCAACAAATGGTACTGGGAAAACTGGACCAAGACATGCAAAAAAATGAACCAAGACAACTCCCTTACACCATGTACAAAAACCAACTCAAAATGGATAAAAGACTTGGATGTAAGACCTGAAACCATAGCATACATTGAGGAAAACTTGGGCAAAACCCTCCATGAATTACAACTCAGAAATCCCTTTCTGGAAACATCTACAGATGGCAAAAAAAATGAAGGAAAACATAAACAGATGGGACTACATCAAACTAAAAAGCTTCTGTACAGGAAAAGAGACAACAGAAAAAACTAAAAGAAGCCCAACCAAATGGGAAAAAAATCTTTGCCCTCCACAAGAGTGATAAGGGTTTAATAACGAAGATCCACAAGTAACTCACACAACTAAACAAAAACAAATCAAGAAGCCCAATCAGAAAATGGGGAGAAGAACTAAAGAGACACTTCTTCAAAGAGGAAATACAAATGGGCAACAGGCACATGAAAAATTGCTGAACATCACTAGCAATCAGGGAAATGCAAATCAAAACCACAATGAGATACCACCTTACACCAGTAAGATGGCCCACATTAAAAAAAAATGGGTAACAACAAGTGTTGGAGTGGATGTGGAGATAAAGATACACTCTTACACTGCTGTAGTAGAATGTCCAACTACTATGGAAAGCAGTGTGGATGACCCTCAAACTAATGAAAATGAAACTACCATTTGACCTAGCAATCGCTCTTCTGGGAATCTACCCAAAGGAGACCTCAACGTAGGTATAAAGGGACACCTGTGCTCAGATGTTTACTGCAGCACTATTTATAACTGCAAGAACATGGAAACAACCCAATGTCCCAACACAGATGAGTGAATGAAAAAGATGTGGTGTATACACACACACACACTGGAATATTACTCATCAATTAAAAATAACAAATTTGATGATTTTATAATATGGATGTATCTAGAAACAAGCAAGTCAAAAAGAAAAAAACAGAAACCAAAGGTTTCACTAATATATGGACAACCAAATATATAATTGAGGGGGGGGGCGGGGAACCAGCTGGAGCTTGTCAGGGAGGGTAAGTGTTGGGTGACCCCCAGGGATTACAATGATGTGAAATATATGTATATATAAATAATTTAAAATAATAAAAAGAAGTTCCTGGCATATTTGAAGCGAGATCAGGAACTCTGTGGCAAAGAAACATAAGCCTTAATAAATGCCAAAGACCCAGAAACCTATGGAGACCACCTTACACACTGGAGAGAAAGGAGCACTAAGTTATTTCTTACTAGATCAAGGTGTGGGGTTAAAAAACACTGGCGCCATAACTAAGTCCTTGGAGAAGAGATAACTTACAGGTCCCAATTCCTACCCTGTGGGGCTAAAGCAAAGTGACTCAGCATAATTTAGCTAAAATGTCAACACCCTCATTTCCTTCCTGGGAAATTTCCTTCCTGGCCTGCTGGGAATAGGAAACAGCTGAGTCCTGCCCAGGGCTACATTGGAGACCTAGTTCCAAAAAAATATAGCTGGGCGTGGTGGTGCGCACCTGTAATCCCAGCTACCTGGGAAGCTGAGGCTGGGGATTGCTTGAGTCCGTGGTATCCCAGGCAACGTGAGCCTGTGGTTCCACGGGCAAAAGTAGCTAGACCTAGCCTCCAAAAAAAAAAGGAAAGGTTGTGCACTTCAGTTTGGTGCTTAGCTTGTTTTGACTTTTCCTCAAGTCTTTTACTTTTTCCCTATATCCCATATATTAGTGAAACCATTTGTGAAACCATTAGTGAAACCATTTCTGTCTTTTCCTTTATGACTTGTTTTTGCTAATATGATTGGGGGGGAATGGAGGGAAGGGTGGGGGGATAAACCCCTGGGATTACAATGTTGTGAAATTTATTTTTTTTATTTATTTTTTTTTGAGACTAGGTCTCGCTATTTTTGCCCATGGAACCGCAGGCTTTCATTGCCCGGGGTACCACGGACTCAAGCAATCCCCAGCCTCAGCTTCCCAGGTACCTGGGATTACAGGCGCATGCCACCATGCCCAGCTATTTTTTGGGACTAGGCGCATGCCACCATGCCCAGCTATTTTTTGGGACTAGGTCTTGCTATGGGCCCCAGGCGGGACTCGAGCAGCGATCCCCGGCCGCTTCATAGGCCGAAGCTTACAGGCATGAGCCACCGTGCCCGGCTTGAAATTTATATTAAAAAAAAAAAAAAAAAAAAAAAAA